>JAOPHQ010002920.1:0-83193 GCA_030340625.1 Merluccius polli
TTTATTTTATTTTCTCTTCTTTGATTTTTTTTTCTTTTTTCTTTTTTTTCTGCTCTCCACTTCTTTCTTTCATTATGCCTTCATTTTTCCCTTTCAGTCGTGATTTATGTATTTCTCTCTTTCTTTTTTTCTTTCTTTCTTTCTTTCTTTCTTTCTTTCTTTCTTTCTTTCCTTCTTTCTTTCTTTCCTTCTTTCTTTCATTATTCCTTTATTTCTCTCTCTCTTATATTCATGATTTATTTATTTATCTCCTTCTTTCTTTCATTATTCCTTTATTTCCCTCTCTCTTATATTCATGATTTATTTATTTCTCTCCTTCTTTCTTTCATTATTCCTTTCTTTCTTTCTTTTGTTTCTTTCTTTCTTTCATTCCTTGTTTCTTCCTTTGCAATCTTCCTTTGATTGCTCTTCGATCAGCGGGAGGATCGATGTGAGGAGGGGTTCCAGTTCAAGGGGCCCGGCCCTCTCATTACCGGGGGGGCCGCCGCCGCGACCGTGCATTACCGTCGCCGCGCATTTGACAAACCATCGATTTTAAACGCGATGCAGTTTTTCTCGTCCCGACGCGAGGCCAATCTAAACATGGCCTCTGCCGTGATCTCGTGAACCGAGCGCCTCCCAACCGCGTCCCCCCTTTGCATTTAATAGGAACCTTCCTTCCACTGTATTTATGGTTCCACTTTGTTGATTTCCCAAAACAGTAACAACGCCAGAAGACAGGAATGCGAGTCCGCGCTCTGCGTCCCGTGCCGCACGTTAATGACATTTGAATTTCAGCAACAACAACAAAAAAAAAAAGAAAAAGAAGAGAGAGAGATGCGAGGGAAAAGTAAACCCCAGGACATCAAAGCAGCATGTAAAAAAAGGTCCAGGTCCAGGAGTCTGGGAAGATAGAGATCAGCCAAGCGATCCCTAAATTGCCAGCGCAATCCCTGGAATTAGACTCGGTAATTTGTAACATACACACCAGGCAGGTGGTTCCAATACAGCTGGCGAAAACACATCCACAAAACCATTTGGGCTGTGCGCAGGCACGGCCAGTAAAGGGACTCTGAGATCGAGAAAACGGACCGCAGGTTTCAAAAGATTAATAATTTTTCCACTTCCATGTTAGGATAGCTCGGCCGGGAGAGTTTGTTGCCGGCATTAGAGGCAAGATAAACAGAGCGGCTCGCATCCCTGAGGATAAACATTGACGGTGGTTTGGCCTTTTGTGTTGAAAGTAAAAGGAGGGAGGGAACGCATTGTAGCTGTGATCCTTTGCTTTGTTGTATGGGTTGTATGTCGGATTTGGCATCCTATCTACTGAAACAAGTAGCATGCACCCTAAACACAATGAGGCATTTAGCCGGCCTGTCGGTGGGTTTGTGTGGAGAAGAAAACAGATTTGTTCAGCGGCGCTGCGGCCGAGTGCAGCGGGAGGCTTCCTGTCGACGGCACGCTGCTGCACACACACACAACAGTATTTCCACTTGAGACAAAGAAAGAAACAGACCAAGGAAGAGTTATTGCAACGGAGGCCCATATAAATTCAAACTGATCGCTCTGACCTTTACATTTACATACGGTTATTCCCTGGCTGCCTTTTAAGTTCAAGGAGCAGAAGCTGCTCGCGTTCGATAACAACGCTAAAGTACTCTCCGGTAAAACATTTAATTTTTCTTCTTTTTTTCCAGAATGCGTTTCTCAGCAATGATTTCTACTGTAGTATCACTCACTGCAGACATGGTACCATTCACCCCGCCGACGTATAATGTTTTTAATCTGAAAATATGGAAACGATTGTTTCTGGTGTGGTCACACACACACAAAAAAAGGGGGGCTTGGGTGAAGCAAAAGCAGATATTTCTCTTTGAAAGAAAACCCCTCCGTCCAGCCAACATGTAAGCTAATCAGCCGCGTGGCCCATCGCCAGATCGCTGGGTGTATGACTTACCGTGTATCTGTGGCTGTCGTGGAAACACGCACAGGCTAGATACAACAGAGTCGCTCTGGGGGAAAGGATTTACCACACAGCTAATAGTACACAGGACACCCTCACATTAAGCGGCGACAAACACAATTCAACATACGGCTACGTAATGTAGGTCCACACGACGGCATGGCTGACATACTGGCTCGTCGTTGGCTTTTAATGGGATTTTTAATGGGATTGGAAGGCAATAGGGAGGAACCTACTACTACTACTGCTGACACTGCCTGTCTGATTAGATATGCAGTGCAACCCACACACACATAATATAATGTGTATATATGAGTATATATGGGGGTTATATAGTATAGACCCAGTTTAAAGTGCAAATTGTGTGAATGTGTTTTGCTTTATTTCGAGCAAACTCCAGTCGATTGCAAAGCGCTTACGGAGGATTTGACATCATTATCCCTGACTGAATGGTGTGATATACACTTTTATTCCAGTCTTTCTTTCAAGTTACAGAGGCGGGTGAGGAGGACGGGGAGGGTGAGGAGGAGGACGGGGAGGGTGAGGAGGAGGAGGAGGGGGAGGGGGTTACAGCCCAGGGTGGTATGAGGAGGTCTAATGGGAAGTTATTCATAATTTGCGCTCAGCAGGGGTCCTCATCATTAAAGCTGTGTCGGAGAGCAGGGATCACAGTGGGTGAGTTTCAGGCTTTGCGTCAGAGCAGCAGTGAGCTGTGTGGCGAAGCGGCGTGGGGGCGCCCATCTTAGTACCACAAGATGAGGGCGGCGCAATGATCCCCCCCCCCCCCCCCCCCCCCCCATGCTAATTGATTGAATTGAGTGTGTGAGTGCGCAAGGCGAACATTTCAACGTCGACCGCGGATCGCTGTGTGCTTCGATGTATACCGCTTCTGTGTGTGGGAGACATGTGCTGAGGTAGAGACACGCACACACACGCACACGCACACACACACACATACACATACATACTCTCTCACACACGCACACACACACACACACACACACACACACACATATGCATACTCTCTCACACATACTCACACACGCGCACACACACCAATGTAAACGAGAAAGGATTTGAGGTAACATCGCTAATGATAGCTATTATGTTGACATCCAACTGTTGAACTACATGAGACTGCAACTCCACATGTTTTTATATATATATATATATATATATATATATATGACATATATCATAAGTTAATTATTATGAATAATTATTGTACTGCACCATTTAAAAGATTTGAACTACTTAAAAAACCTGCAGTAGTGGTTCTCGCTCTTAAGTCCTCAGTTTCCCAGTAGACCCTTTATAGCGAGTAATTTAAGATAGCAGTGTATCAAAAATACACCCAATGGAAATATGTTAAATAATCACTGTGAATTCACCTGAGATGCCACTTCTTAAACACTTCGACCTCTTTTCTCAACGGAGAAAGGGGGGAGTGTGTCTGGAGGCGTAAGTGTGTATGCATTGTATAATAGCTGTTCATTGCCATGCATTTATTTACTTGACTTCCTCGGCTTGACCTGTTGTAGACTTGACCTGCAGAGAAGTTTCCCATTCATAACATCGTGGTTTGTTCCCACACATGGGACAAAGCACACAGCCACCACAGCATGATAGGAATCAACATCTGTTATGAAAGCTGTTATGAATAGCAGCTAAGACCTCATCAGATACCATAGACATAAGATGGCCTTGGGTGGGTGGTTTGCGTATGAATTTACTTTTTAAATACCAGAGTGACATTTTGTTTGGCCGAATCAGTGGCCTGTGTTGAGAAACTTTTAAAAAACAAGCACAAGTCGGCCTACGAATATTATCGGTATTAATAACAACTCGGTGCATGTAATACATTGAATCTGGATTCTTATTTGTTATTTCTGCCGAACATTATTTATACAGCATACAGTATATGGATTTTAAAACGCCTCGGTTACAAACACGTAAAAAGTCCCGTCCAGCCCGGCTCTGTGGCTCAAGGCACTACACCCAAGATTACCCGCATATCTTAATGTAATGTAATGCTGGTACCTTATTCACATTAACAGAGCTTTACCGAAGACTGAGAGTGTCTGAGGTGAACCATATATAATATAATAATGGTTATACATGCAAGGAAACATGACGCCCCTATGAAGATATGATGCAGCCAAGCTTGATTATGATTCCCCATGGCCCCTAGGTATGTAGGCCTAGGACCTGAGCAGCTGAGACCGTCATCTCCCTTGTTGAGCAAGGGACACGATGACTAATGTTTGATTGATTGATTATGGCTATCTTGGTCACTATGGTTTCAGCTTGGCAATCGTTTTGCTGTCTTGAGGATCGCTTGGTGGAAGAACGATTTGCTTTCAATAAATGATCGCATTTTATGTTGCTGTGTTTATTTAGTGAAATCTCACCGGGTAGTCTATAGTTATGAAAGCAATGAGCCTCTTGAGGCCGTCCGCCTGCTAGCTGTCCTCAAATCGCTGTAAACCCCGCTTCGATATGTGGCTCCAAGGTGGGAGGTGTCGGCGTGGACCGCCTGCTCGGCGTCCTGCGGCGTGGGCATCCAGACCCGGAGTGTGTACTGCACGCGCCTGCTCTCCCTGGACCAGCGGGACAGCGCCGGCGTCCCGGACCACGAGTGCAGGGAGTTCAAGCCGGCCGTCCTGCAGCCCTGCAACCAGGTGGACTGCCCCCCCACCTGGGAGACGGAGCCCTGGCAGCAGGTGTGTGTGTGCGTGTGTGTGTGCGTGTGTGTGTGTGTGTGTGTGTGTGTGTGTGTGTGTGTGTGTGTGTGTGTGTTTGCGTGTGTGCGTGCATGCGTGTGTGTGTGTGCGTGTGTGTGTGTGTGTGCATTTAGGCCAGAACTGTCCACAGGCCAACGTATATCGGAGCCTTTGCAGTAAAGGTTGTTTTCTATTTGTGGACAAGGTTACCTGATTACTGTTAAGCTTTCTGAGAACCGTAAATGATGTTTAATGTTTCTTTCTTTCTTTCTTTCTTTCTTTCTTTCTTTCTTTCTTTCTTTCTTTCTTTCTTTCTATGTTTCTATGTTTCTTTGTTTCTGTATTTGTTTCTTCCTACCTTGATTCCTTCCTTCCTTTCTTTCTTTCTTTCTTTCTTTCTTTCTTTCTTTCTTTCTTTCTTTCTTTCTTTCTTTCTTTCTATATGTATTTGTCTATCCAACTTGTGGACTACATTAAACTACATTTAATCTATCTTATCTTAAATTTGTCAACTGCCTTTCTTTCTGCCATTCCCTTATATGCCATCTTTCCTTTCCTCCCCCCCCCCCCCCCCCCCCAGTGCTCCCAGTCATGCGGTGGGGGCGTTCAGGTGCGCCAGGTGTCCTGCAAGCAGCTCCTGTCCACGGGGGCCAACCGGATGCTGGAGGGCGGGGCCTGTCCCGGGGAGAGCCCGCCCCCCCGCCGGCCCTGCGTCAACGCAGACTGCCTGCCCTTCCTGGGCGGGGGAGAGTGGGGAAAGGTGAGAGAGACGGGAGGGTGGGGACTCTCTGAAAGTGACGTGTGGTCTAGCGTATGTGTACCGTGGCCTGGGTGAATACTCGATTATGATTGGCCGGAGGGGTGTGGAGTAACTTTTGATACAATAGCACGGCCTAGAGTCTCATCTGCGCTCTCCGCACGCTCTTCGCACAACGTTTCCTCAGCCTCACACCAGGTGGCCGGCGGCCTGTGAGCTAAAATAACCCCGTTAACCCATACATCAAACGTACATCCACAACAAATCAACCCACTAGCAGTTAACAAGACAGCAAAAACTCCCCTTCAAAATACCAAACAATACAAATCTTGTCCTCGAAAGTTATGTTGCTGCTCTGGCATCGCATCCTCACATCTGCTGGGCCACTGACACGGTGGTAGCTTGGAAATGCACGTGAAATTTGTGGCCGCAGTTGCTAAATATGATTGATAGCAAAAATATGTTTTTCAGCAAATATCTTAGTTACAACACGATTGAGCTAACCAGGCATGTCTGTCTAGATATATGTGCAGAATTTATTCAGTTTGGGACATCTCACGTTGTGTAGAAAGTAGTCTGGCTGGCAGAACTCAAATGGGACTCGTTTAGAAAGCTTCTCTGTTGCCAGACCGTCTTTATTTACTGGAGTAATAGGGTAACGTTGCCATGTCGTTACTAAGATCGTCTCTATTTCCTGGAGTAATAAGGTAACGTTGCCATGTCGTTACTAAGATCGTCTCTATTTACTGGAGTAATTAGGTAACGTTGCCATGTCGTTACTAAGGTCGTCTCTATTTACTGGAGTAATAAGGTAACGTTGCCATGTCGTTACTAAGATCGTCTCTATTTACTGGAGTAATAAGGTAACGTTGCCATGTCGTTACTAAGATCGTCTCTATTTACTGGAGTAATAAGGTAACGTTGTCATGTCGTTACTAAGATTGTCTCTATTTACTGGAGTAATAAGGTAACGTTGTCATGTTGTTACTAAGATCGTCTCTATTTACTGGAGTAATAAGGTAACGTTGTCATTTTGTTACTAAGGTCGTCTCTATTTACTGGAGTAATAAGGTAACGTTACCATGTCGTTACTAAGGTCATCTCTATTTACTGGAGTAATAAGGTAACGTTACCATGTCGTTACTAAGGTCATCTCTATTTACTGGAGTAATAAGGTAACGTTGCCATGTCGTTACTAAGATTGTCTCTATTTACTGGAGTAATAAGGTAACGTTGTCATGTCGTTACTAAGATTGTCTCTATTTACTGGAGTAATAAGGTAACGTTGTCATGTTGTTACTAAGGTCGTCTCTATTTACTGGAGTAATAAGGTAACGTTAGGCCAAGCTACAACCTTTTCATTGTATTGTATTATATTGTATTCTGCTCTATGGTGCTCTGCTAACCTTGTGGGATAACAAGATCAAAGCACAGCAACAGATGGTGCCAAACGAACTGTATTCATGAAATAACACCACAACCTTTGTGATTGGCTCACACTCCAGGTTCAATTCAGAGTTCAGATCTCGCCGGTCCCTCCAGGGGACATTTGATTCACAGCAGAGGGCAAAAACCACAAAAGACACGACATAACGCCGACACGGGGCATTAATCACAACAGTCACAGCAAACAACCAAAGGCAAAAAACAAAAAAAAAGTCAGTTCAAAGCATCAAACCGTCGGCGTGACAGCCAAAGGTGACGCTTGAGCTAATAAGGGCCGGCGTATGAAAACCCCTGCCAGCCCCACGTTGTTAACCGGATTTCTCTCCCCCCCCCCCCCTGTGCGGACCGCTGCAGTGCTCGGTGTCCTGCGGCCTGGGGATCCAGCGGCGGGAGCCCGTGTGTCGCAGGCTAACCGCCACCGGCCACCAGGTGACCCTGGCCAGGTGGCTGTGCTCCGGCCTCGCCTCGCCGCCCCTCGTACGCACCTGCCGCATGATGGCCTGCCCCAGTAAGGATGCCTGCAGGACACACACACACACACACACACACACACACACACACACACACACACACACACACACACACACACACACACACACGCGCGCGCACACACACACACACACACACGCATATACGGAAACACTCGTATGAACCTGTGCACGTAATATCAGCATGCATGCAGCACACACATGATCACACGCACACACACACACACACACACACACACACATACACACGCACGTTATTATTCATACAAGCCCATTAACAAAACAAACTAAATCCATATCCACATGGACTTACGCACACACACACACACACACACACAATAAATATGCATTCACCAGAAAGCAATTCAAATAGGATTCAATAGTATTCACACAGACATACGCATTCACACAAACACACATGTTTTCAATGGGTGTGTGTGTGCACTGCGCACACCATTGTGTTGCCTTGACACATGTAACGCAGCGTTATCTGAGCGTCAGGGAGACACGGCTGATTGAAGCCATGTTTAACATTCACCATCAACACATCCTGCTTACGAACGGAGACTCCAGTGTGTCTGGAAAGCGATTGCCCAGAGGGACATGCACACAATGCATGCATGCACTTTATCAACTTATCCCAAAAAGTGGACAGTGAAATAGAGGGAAGAAAATGTGTGATGTGATGTGAATAAAAGAAAATGTGGCCAAGATAACATTTCAATGTGTGTGTGTGTGGGTGTGGGTGTGGGTGTGTTTGTGTATGCGGGCGCATGTGTGTGTGTGTGTGTGTGGGTGTGGGTGGGGGTGTGTTTGTGTATGCATGCGCGTGTGTGTGTGTGTGTGTGTGTGTGTGTGTGTGTGTGTGTCTGTGTGTGGAGGCGGCTGGTATCTGAAAGTCATGGAAGGGGAGATCTGCAGTTATTCATGTAGCAGGGGGGGGGGGGGGGGAGCTCAAGGAGGAGGGGGGGGGGGGGGGGAGATAAAGCATGCAGTCCACCCGCGGCGGTAGAGAGCGCTCCTCCTGCCAATCACCTGCCTTTTGGAGGGCACAGATCCCAAACAAACACGGCGAAATCTTACGTTTCTTCAAGCGCCGCGCCGAAGAGCCTTCCGTTCTCGGTCCTGCAGACGCAGAACCTCTTGGCTTTGTTTCCTCTCTCCAGAGCCCAGGAAGGAGCTGAGACCCAAGGAGCCCCCGGGTTTGCGGCGCCCGCTGAAGGCCAGGGGCTTCGTGCCGGGCGTGAAGAGCTGCCCGTGGCTCACCAGCCTCCACGGCCTCTACGTCCAGGTGCGCCCGGAGAGACGCCTCCACCTCACCATCGGCGGCCACGCCTATCTCCTCCCCAACACCTCGCTGGTCATCAAGTGCCCCGTCAAGCGCTTCCCCAAGAGCTACATCCGCTGGTCCAAGGACGGCCGTCCCCTGGTCAGCTCCGAGCGCCTGGGCGTCACCAAGTCGGGCTCCCTGAGGATACACTACCTGGGCCAAGAGGACGCGGGGCTTTACAAGTGCGTCGCCGGGCCCGCCTCGGATATCTTCACCATCCAGCTCATCGGCGGCGGCGGCGGCGGCGCCGGAGCGGTCGGCGGCCCGCCAGACAAGGAGGCGGGCGGCGGCGGCGGCGGCGGCGGCGGCGGTTTACGCCCCAGCATGGAGGAGTTGATGATGCCTTCTTGCCACAGCCATCGCTCCGAACTCGACTTCATGCTAGATCACGCCCGGGCGCTGAATCGCTCTGCCATCAGTGTCTCTCTGCTGCCCCCCGGTGTTCAGGGGGTGGTCATGCCGCCGGGGCTCCAGGAGAGGCTGGTTAACATCACCCTGCAAGCTGACATGGGAGACATTAGTCTGGATCAGGCGTCCAGGCACATCTCCTCACTGCTGACTCAGATGTCTGCCGGCCATCTCTGGAACATCCCCAGACAGGACGCCGCACAGGGTGAAAGTAATTATGAATTTTCCTGGCAGTTAAGTGGTCGCTAGGAGCCTGTATTTCACTTTGATACTTTAAAAGCTTCAGCTCAGCACTTTCTCCGAATATGGGGAATTCTTCGTTGCTAATCAGATGTGCCTTCTGATATTTCCTTCAGGCAGACTGCCGAATTGGTCCGAGAACCCGGGAACCAAGGTGCCGCGGAGACCCGCGATCGTCAGGCGGCGGCAGAACCTCACGACCTCCGGCGCCGCCGGTCTCCAGAAGAGCCTCAGCTTCAGCGTGGGCCAGGTCGCGTTCCTCACCAACGGCTCTCGCTCGCTGACGCTGCTGTGTCCGGCGGAAGGCTCCCCGCAGCCCACCGTGACGTGGACCAAAGACGGGGCGCCGCTGCAGCACACCGACAGGTACGCGTAACCCTGCAAACATTTTGAGCGGTGTGCTTTTCATTTTGTTGCCGTCGTTATGCGTTGTTGCGTCGTTATGCAGTATCCTAAGCCAAAGGGCTTAGCTCGTTATTGAGGTGACACAAAATTCAATAATAGACTAATTCAGATGATAAGATAGATTTAAACAGATTACGTTTGAATAGTCATCAAGAAGATTTGAACTTAACTGAGAATATTATGTGAATAACTGCTGACATTTTTACGAAACGTAGAGGGATGCCAATCTCAATAAATGATCTCACTGAATCAATATCATACAGCATATCCACTGTGGCGCGTCCCCTCTGTCTCTCGTCATTATCCTTGTCTCACAATGTGTCCATGGTTGTGCAATACCTTACATACTATATCGCCTTAAGTACGAATATAATATAACAAGAACAGAAATGCCATAGCAAACCTTGCCACATAACTGTAAGTGGCTTGAAAAGGAAGAGCTTTCCAAAAAAAGTTCAGCGAGGGGGTTGATTGTTTTGTTTTTCTCAAGTATTGCAGAGTTTTTTTTTTCTCCCCCCCCCCACCCACCCCACTTCAGTTTGTCAGCGCACGCCAAGCGAGAAAGGATCTTCATATTTTTTAACCGAATTGCACAGCGCTGCCCCGGGGCCAAACGCCAAGCAGCGGGCTGTTTAATGCAGTTATTAATATGATAAAGCACCTGGTGCCAGGGGTAGACGCTCCTCTTTGTATTCTGCACATTTCTGTGTCCCTCCTTTCCAGCGAGGAATTGCGCCGGGCGGCACGTTACAAAGCACATTGAACTCTGCGGCTCGGGCTCGTCTTCACTCTGGGCGTTATTTCCCTGGCCTAGAAGAAACGGAGCAAATGGGTGTACCACAGTTACCTTTATGTAAATGTCGTCCGCCGAAAGAACACGCCGGAATGGGGAGAGACGGCGTCCGATTTTCGTCTACGGGTCTGCGTAGGTCTTTTTTTTCCGATGACGCGGCAGAAATGCTAAATACTTTGGGCAATTTAACTTCCCCGCGTGTCACTGTGCGCGATCAGCAGGTTTCGGCGTAATTCGCGGCGGCAAACGGGGGAGGAGCCCATAAAGAATGCATATCAGCTGATCAAATACATCGAAATTGTGATTTTCTTTTCTCGGGGAAACTTGCTTCCGAGGACATCGTCGTAGGACGCTAACCTACATGGGGACCTCCCCCGAGGGGCGGCCTGTGATGCATGGCGTTCGCAATTCTTTAAGACAGCGTGATCGAAAGTGTGGCGATGGCGCCGGTTGTTTCTCGTCGGCGAGCGCTGGCTCATTAAATATGGATGGATGCGGTTCTTTGTGTGCCGCTGAACGTGAGAAGTCCCAGACCACACATGGAGAACCTTTCGGGAATGTGCTCAAATTAAAATGCACGAATCCCCCTATATATATATATATATATATATATATATATATATATATATATATATATATTTTGTATCCCCGAAGTACCATGTCTGAAGTGATGACTGAAGTTTGAGCACTTGTCATTCTCTCCAACCGTATTCTGGTGTGTGCGTGTGTGTGTGTGTGTGCGTGTGTGTGTGTGTGTGTGCGTGTGCGTGCGCGTGCGCGTCCGTGTGAGTTGAGTGGGCGATTGCATATGGAAGCCATCACCAGATTGCTCAGGGCCCTGCCAATCATAACCCGGCTCAGGACTGACTGCTCTGAAACGAGAGTGTGTTTTCCCAGCCCTCGCTCGCTCTCTCGCTCTCTCTCTCCGTCTCCCCCCCTTCGCACGACATGCCGTTATTCCCTATTTCCTTATGGCTCTCTCTGTTTACAGACAGTGACAGCCTCTGGACTCCACTGTGCCGTGATTGAGTTGTGGGTTCAAACCCCACTGTGTCTGGCCCACGCTCCGAGACATCTGAGATTGTTTCTAGGAGGCAGAATGAATTAGATTTCGGTGAGATTTTTATGGCGTTTGCAAATGTTAATAAGTTTACATTTAAATGCCGGATGCTTTCTCAAGGTCGCTATACTGCACACGTGCGTGTGTGTGTGTGTGTGTGTTCCTTGTGCACAGACACACACACACACACACACACACACACACACACACACAACCACACACACACACACACAACCACTCACACACACACTCCCTGATGTGCAGACATCATTCTAGCCTGACGATGTTTTTTGCTCTTAAGGGATCCACTATTTCATATCTATACCAATGAATTGCATATCTGTTCTTGTTTTTCGCTGCTGTGGAATAATAACATCGTCCATTGGGGAGATATAAATCTTCATTAATGGATTTAGAGTTGACAACGAGTGAAGTGAGATTCGTCCAACGAATTGAGGAGAAATAAAAACACCCACATTACACCCAGTGGGGACCGGCGAAGACTTTGAGGCAACGTCCATATTTGGCGTAACGGATGAGAGTGGAGTTCTGCATTTACTCCAGCCGACCGCATGAAGGACGTTGTGTTGGGGGAACGAGCAGCAGAAGGTCTCTGGGAGACGGACCCCAGGAGGTGAGAGGCGCACCGAAGAGCCATCACCTCCAAGTTATCCAATGCATTTCCCAGCAATGTGTGAACAGCTAGAATGAGTTTTTCAGACCACATCACCGCATCGATATTGCGTCGGTATTTCACCCCACTCTGCACATTAGCTCTCAGCACATATACCATGTTTATACTTCAGTTTAATTTATTTCAGTACTTTACTCAGTGTAACCCAAAGGCTCTTAAAGGTACTTTTTTATGCACTCTTCCTTCTGTGTACACCGATGGGCCATTCGGACGGAAGAAAGGTTGTAAATTACTTCTATTACTGAGCAAATACCTACAAGCACATACACGCGTGTGGATACGCAGCACAAAAAAATAGGCCTGTAGGAAAGTGCTTCTTGCACTAACCAAATATCGATCATCATCTCATCGTCTGTGAAGGCGTACAGATGAAGTATTTTGTAAAATGCGCTGGCCATAGCGGTACATTTAGAGGATGCTCTATGGGGCAAAACTTTTCATTTATTTCAGTTTCACATTTCTTGGAGAAATTGAGAAAAAGTTTGATGTTTGCTAGGGGTGACCCCGAATAGTCGACTTTTCGACTATTCGATCGAAAGAGCCCGAGTCGACTGCCAATCTCATAGTCGAATCGTCTGCAAAACACAGGATCATTCCATTCGGGCTATAGGCGGTGCTGAATGTCTGATTTTACATATAGTTTCTTTCTCCCAATAAATCATGATATATAGCCTATTTTTGTATAAATATCAAGTGCAAAACACACTGCCGCCGCGGTGCGTCTATGACACAAGTGCCGCCCCTAGCACTCATAGGAAGCGTCACGCTGCGGCGCGTCAACAGGAATATAGTCGTCTCCGGAGCAGAAGAAAAACAAAAGAAAAGAAAAAAGCGCCTTTTCGGCAGCACTTGACGCGCGGCGACGCTGTGAAATAGGACAGTGGCGTGAAATGTCGCGGGGCGGCGCGTCGCTGCCGCCGCCGGGGTGGGGGTGCACATAGAAAATAATAGGGGCGGCTGTTTTGACGTGCGCCGTTCAGCGGCGGTGTGCACTGCCAATGTCGCAAATGAGAATATGGATCAATGAGCAAAAAAAAAGAAAAAAACATGATTCGACGATCAGTCGACTATAGGCAAGACTTGATGAATCAGATTCGACTATGTAAATTCTTAGTCGGGGACACCCCTAATGTTTGCATACAAAATGTATTTTATCACGCATTGACATTTAATGAATCAGAAACACTTAAATTAAACAACAAAGGCTCAAATTGACGGCTTTAATGCAACACGTTATTCTAATTATTCTGTTTAAAGGCATTTTGAACATCGTTTGACATAGTTAAACATAAGTTACAATGTATAATTGAACAAGGATAAGGGCATGTGTACCTCCAACCCATTTATTAAAAAGGCTGATGTAAGGTTGGAGAAGGTTCAATCGAATTTCATCATGAAAGATGATCTTACATTTTACCACATAAATAATACATTGATATTTCCCCCAACTCAGGATATTAACTGTCAGCACATCAGAGAAACCAGGACTTTATACGAGACTTTATACTACAAATCGACTTTTTCCATTTATTTCAGTGTTTTCTTCCTTGTCCATTTGTAGTACTTACTCACGCGGCGCATCTCCTGTCTGAACTCAGCCCAGACTGTTCAATATCCACCTTCAACTTGCATCATCCTCCTCTGCCCTAAACCTCCTGGGCTCCTGAGTGTCTTGAGGCCAAGCGTCTTCAGATCCTTCTGAAGACGTTTCCTAAAAATGAATGTACAGAGTTCCTAGAAATGTCCTTAACTGCATTTCCTCCATATTTCCCCTACGGTTTACTTTCTTGCACATGTCTTACATTTACTTCTGAAGAAGTTATTTCATACCTTTCTTTTTCTATAATAATAATAATAATAATAATAATATCATGCAACGCCTTACAATGAGATGAAAACATATTGTAAATAGAAGCAATTAAAAATTAAAACTAAAATCGATTCAGCATATTATCAATTCATATCAAGGCATAACTTCTCAATGTGACAACTTAAGACGAGCAAACTGTTATCTTAAAGTTGAGAATAAAATCAAGAAGGAATTTAAGATCTAAGTTTTCACGAATATCATTTACGTTTTTTCATAAGAAATTATCTAACAAGAAAGATACAAACATTGTTAAGCTATCTTGCGGTCAAAAGCAGTTTTTTGTAACTTAAGTCCAATCTCCAGAAAAAAAAACAGCAGTTACGGACATTTTTGTATTTATGATGCTTTTGTGAATCCGCCCCCATTTCCCGCCTAACACCCGCACCGGCCAACGGTCGGGAGGAGGGAAAACCGTGGAGCAGGAAGCAGTGGGAGGAAGCGGAGGAGGAGGCGGCCTGGGAGAAAAGCGAAGAGGACATAAAGAGTGGACTGAAGTTGCGCAGGGCCGGGTCTTCACAGATCGGAGGTTGTGAGAGTCTGCTGCCCGTTTGACCTGCACTCGCTCGTATCAGCGTCACGCGCCGCTGACCTTGTGACAACTTGAGGCTGATCAGAGACGACGTGAACGGTCTGTGCTTCGCCGTGTCCTACTGCACCGCATCCCTATTATACATGCCCGCTTTGGCTGGTCCTGTCTCAGTCCAGGACCAAATGAAAATGAATGGATGACACTTAATTTGACATAGTATAGGACTTGCACACTGCGACGCCTCCATTTTGGAAGCATAGGAGTGTTAGTTATAATGTCGGTACTGATGGTGTTTCGGCCATTGTTGAGTAATTAATCGTGAAATGATTTGTCACGATGGGGAGACATTGTGTTTGAAACTGCCACAGCGTTTCTCATGCGAGACACGGGCAAAGCAACGTTTTCATGAACCTAGGTTACGATATATTTATGTGGATTTAGGATTTTACAGCACTACAACTCACTTGAGTCCTCTCAATACGGCCGAGTATCACCAACGAGAAAACCCATGATGCATTCTGACGTACAAGCCCTATCGTGGTATTGCTATTGCACTAGTACAACTCGTATGGGGAAAATGTGTTTGTTTGCCCAGACCAAATGTACAAAGCAGTTTTCAGAGTGGCAGCGAGCAAAACACATCTGCGGGATCATAAAGCATGTCTGCAGTATATTGCTCTGCGAGGAGCCTGCATACTGGTGCCATTATTTTATTCCCTGTTATGATCTTGTATTACACGTACAGCATGATATCCAGTGGACAACAGGCTCCCCCGCTGAGCTGTTTGCGTTCTCAGGACCGTGACAGTGTTTCCCACACTTCGCGCTTTTAGGGAAGGTGTTGACTCCAAGCTGTCCGGTTGTACGATTACGCAGTGCAGTCACACCGCCTCGCCTCACCTGGGGCCAGATCCACACAAGTATCTTCGAGGGACGTTCCCCCGGCACAGCCACATCTTCATTAACTCATAGTGTCGTCGTAGTTTTCCAAGCTGTCAAAATGTACTCAAAAAATAAAGACTTATATAATATCATCATTTACGTCCAAGGACTCCGAACGTGCTGTTGCACATATTCCTGTTGCCGTCTCCGCAGTAAGATTTCCTCTTTGTTGTATTCTGGCTCAAATAAATAACCATCACTCCTTCCACTCAGTAAGACTTGGCTGAACTTAGTCCTCATTTGATCCATAGTTTGGTATTCATTGCTAGCAGTCATTATAAAATATTGTGTAGCTCTTCAGGCTACTACTAACAACAAGGCAACTGAGCCTCACAGTGCCAAACTCTGGAGGGTAGGGTTCAAGGCGCTGAGAAAGCGCTTGTAGTTTTCTGAAAACATTCAGATGAATGGAAATAGCCATATTTTGATCCACAGAACGCAAGTATGAGCAGTTTTTTCATGTATAGGCTTTTGTTAGACAACTTGGAGACCATTAAAATGTTGAAAATCAGTCGAAGGTCCCCTTCAGATAATTGTTAAGAAGTTTCCTAAGAAGAAGTTTTACGAAGTTATTCACTGCAGTTCCTCCGTATGTTCCTATGAACCGTTTGTTTCCTCACAACCTTCTTATGTTTATTTCTGAAGAAGTTATAGTTATATAATAAGTGGTCTCTCTTGTGGGCCGTGTGTGTGGATGGGCGACAATCAGTCAAGTGAGAAACACATTGTGTAGTTAGCATAGCGTGTAGTAGCCTAGACATTTATCTTTTTCTATATAATAATAATAATAATAACATCATGCACATTTTTAATCAGGGAGATGAAAACATATTGTAAATAGAAGCAATTCCAACTATAAAATCGATATTATCAATTCATGTCAAGGCATAACTTCTCAATGTGACAACTTAAGACAAGCAAACTGTTGAGAATAAAATCAAGAAGGAATTTAAGATCTTAGTTTTCACGAGTCCCATTTAATCT
Source organism: Merluccius polli (assembly GCA_030340625.1). Lineage (NCBI taxonomy): Eukaryota > Metazoa > Chordata > Actinopteri > Gadiformes > Merlucciidae > Merluccius > Merluccius polli. The sequence continues at coordinate 16,612 of JAOPHQ010002920.1, forward strand.
TACGTTTTTCCATAAGAAATGATCAAAGAAGAAAGATACAAACATTGTTGAGATATCTTTCGGTGAAGAGCAGTTTTCCTTTACTTTCTTCATAAGTCCAAACAGCAGTTGTGAAGATGTTTGTCCTTAAGATACTGGTCCACCCTCTGGTTAAAGAGGACTGGGGAGGCAACAGGCTGTGGGGGGGGGGGGGGGGGGGGGGGCTGTGCTGGATGGAGAAGGGCTGCAGATGGAGACATATTGGATCGAGGGGACACTACTAATGTGTTTCCTTCCATGTTGAGGTTGAAGGTGAAATGAAGGTCCAAGCCACTAGGTTGGATCGCACTTATCCAGGACCCTACCATTCCTCTTTTATGGAAATGCAGTGTGGGCAAATATACTTCTTTTGGACGACAGTGGACTGAGAAATATTAGCGGGAGGATGTGTGTGTGAATATGTGTGTGTGTGTGTGTGTGTGTGTGTGTGTTTGTGTGTGTGTGTGGACTGTGCCTGTGTGAGCATGTGATGGGCATATTTCTGTGTGTGCATGTGTGTGTGTGCGTGTGTGTAGGCCCACGTGCTTGTGTGTGTGTGTGTATGTGTGTGTGTGTGTGCTTGTACGCATGTGTGTGGTGCGATGTGCATAATTTATGTGCATGTGTGTGTGTGTGTGTGTCTGTGGGATGTGCCGTGTGTATATTTCCAAATGTCCTGCTTCCCATGTTTTCGCCGGAACCTCGGCGCTGGATTATTACACCTCAGAGACCCATAAAGCTCTGCAGGGCTTTTAATAGTCCAGGTCTGCTCCCTGTCACTTCCTACCGCGAGCCTCGCCGTCGCTCCTAATATATACCAGCCAACCGCTCTCGGGCCAACCGCCCTCTGTCCACCTCGCCCATTCATCTGCGTAACCCTAAACCCCGGACCGGGCTTCAGGTTTATCCTTAAGCCCGACTTCTATCAAAGTCTTAGAAAGTTAAATCTCCCGGTTACAGTCCAGCTGTGTAAACAGTCAAATCCACTGGCGTTGAATTACTAGGGGCTGTGTGTATATATATACAGTGTAGTGTACGTAAGCATCTGAGCATCTGGCAGTACAATAGTCATCACAATGCCAGAGTCACGAATCAGTGTATAGTATTACAATGTTGTAGTATTATACAGCAATACATTACTGTTATTTTACCGAGTTGTCATGATGGTACATCTGTACACATTAAGACAAAAGGATATACAGATACGATACACTCTTACAATATTACCGTGTTACAAAGCGACATTGCATTCATATTAAGAATGTGTCCCATGTGTTGCTTTGGAAAACAAAGTTATGTTTCTTAAGCGTATGGAAATTGTATGCAAAACCTAAGCCTAATTCAATGCATCACGATTACAATAAACCGGCGGATATTAATCATTTGACTGCACGTATTTTTTCAGGTTATTGATGTGCACCGTATCTCTCCCATTGAAATGAGCCGGTTGGCCTGATGTATTTCCTTCCTGCGGCTGCACGGTGTTTATTCCTTAATTAGAGAGATCTCAGATGCATGTGACAGATGAGGTGAAATGATGGTACTTTGCTATCCTGTTGATTGCGGTGTATAGCAACGTACCACGGTGGGATTGAATACAGATCGCTCCTCCGTCATTGTTTAGACGGACCAACATCTGGGGGTGGGGGGGTGGGGGGGGGCGGTATCGTCGCAACTCCTGTTTCGCAGATGCTCTCGTTCTGGCTTTGATTAGAAATGACCGTGGCTCTTCCTCTTGTTACTAAACAGATTAGCACAATGCTACGGCTAATTGCACCACTGAATAATAACACAGATGCTAACAGTGTTTCCTATCGCCGCCACCTGCATGCTCAGTCACTCCAATACAAATAAAAACAGGAAGACGAGAGCGAGAGAGGGAGGGGGGAGAGGAGGTAATAATATAACGTAAGCCTTTAAGGCATTTAGGTAAATGGGCTATAATGTGTGGAGTATTGCGTTGTCTATGCACATAAAATGTATACCCAGGGGCTCCTAGGAAATGATAGGAAGCAAGTCGATTGTCTGCCTGGAAGTTATCAGATGCGGTTATCGGCTATCCCGGCTTTGAAAGTATATGACATCTGTGCCATCCACTCCCTCCCGACTACTTCTATACGGAAGAGCAGCCCTCTATTTATATTCAGATTCGGGATTATTGATGCCAGGGGAAATAAAAACCGTCCTCGCGACTTTGTCAGTGGATTTGATTGTATGCAAAAAGAAATGCCTGAAATATGAGCTCGCTGGGCCAGCTACGCCTGCTGTCAAAGACTCTCTTGTACCCTTTCCATATATTACCCTTTCCATATTTTAACCTTCGGATATTTCATCATTTTTTCCTGCAGGGTGTCCTGGGATAGCACCGGCGGTCTCCACCTGTCCCAGCCCAGCGTGGCTGACCTGGGCCTGTACACCTGCACCGCCTCCAACACCCTGGGCTCTGACTCAGAGTCATCTCGGCTGAGAGTAGCCGGTGAGTACAGACTGGTCATCCCCGTTCCTTTTTGCTATTTGCTATTGCTAAATATCATTAAAGGACAATTCCGGTGCAAAATGAGACCATATGATCACAACACATGTCCACCGAGTTGGACCGTTCTCTGGGATCAGTTTTCATTCTAGTCGAATTTAACCAAAGTTCTCGAAAACTGCTAATTATCTTATAACACTAGCTGGGGCAGATATTCATGTAAAATAAATCACAATTCTATACCACTAACGAGGCTCAAAATCGCACCACGCTTCCACGGTAGCATAATGAGGGTCCCCCGGGCGCCATCTTTGGAACATACGGACATAATGGGGTATCGAACCTGGTATCTTTCAGCTGGGCGTTTTAACACCCTCACTACTACTACTATCCCGACCCCAACGCTTGAAATGGGGTGAAGCTTGTTGCTTGCGGTTCAAGGGAGCCGGGCTGTCAGTCGTCTAAACCTAGTGTGTGTGTGTATATTATACGTTAGTGTCAAGTGTCTTTATTTATGCAGCGCATTTCGGGCACAAAGACGGTAGACTGAGGATTACCTGTCTGGTTGAAGCCCTCAGGATCTCATTGTTTGTGTTTTCTGTTTAAAAAAAACCCAACAGAGATGCCAGCCATCGCAGTGTCCTGGAGAAACTTCTCCGACGCGGGGACGGCGGCGGGACAGAGCCTGAGGGCCGTGGTGGGGGGTCGGGTCAGCGTGCGTCCGGGGGCCAACCTGACCATCGACTGCCCTGTCACCGGTGGGTCACCGCTCTGGGTCAATACTTTGGGTTGGTGGGGGGGCGGGGGTTCTGTGTGTGTAGATAAGAGAAGATAACTAAGAGGTTATTTTTGTAATTAAGGATAAAAAGCTAATTGGGGACATATTGATACTCTTTGGTCCTTTTTGTCTTTGGTCATTACTTGAGGTTTTGGGTGTGTGTGTGTGTGTGTGTGCAGATAAGAGAAGCTCCCTCAGAGGTTGTTTTTTGGGGATTCGAGTTAAAAAGCAGTCTGAAGGTTTCAAAATACACTCGGGGACAGCTTGGTACTTTTAACGCCGTACCTTAAAATGAGTTTGGATTAGCTTTGAAATGATCGGTGAATCAAACAATGAAACAGTTTGGCGCCACGATGCACCTCTCGCAAACCGTGAAGAAAATGAAAAAGGTAATTGATCTCACTTTAAGACGTTTTCAAAAACGGTGGTGAAGTTGAAGAGCACGCCTGAGGAGATCAAGAACAACACTTTTTTCCCCCCTCTCGGTTCCAACACCAAGGGGTGGGAAGAAAAATGCAATTGTCGAGCCGTTATAAAACATATTTCTCCAAAGGCAAAGCGTTCGGTCATGGGGGAGAACAAAGCCGGTGCTCAGGCTGCAGTGCAGTTTGATGTTTGACGGATATTTGAGTTGAGAATCGACGGTGCTGCTGGCGTCCGCCCTTCATCTCAGCAGGAACCGGCCCTGCTTACGTATAACTCTAGGCTTTTAGTGACACGTCAACTCCGGTCCACAGCTGGCCTCCGCACAACACAAGCCAGCCTCTTAGTCTCCTGGCCCGCTGAAACAACTCCAGTGGAACGGTTGCTGTGGAAATCCTGCCTTGGCCCGAGGGTACCGCAGCGCAGCGTCTTAAGAGAGTATTAAAGGTTATTTATTCATTTCCCTATTATTCTTGTGCTGGCTCTCGCTCCACACAGCAAATTAGAGCGAGAGAAAGGTTTTGTAATGTAAGATGCGGTGTGGTTGGTGCCGCCCGGTGACCTGGGCCTGTTGGAGAAGCCAGTGGGCTGTGGTCCCAGGCCGGCCTGTCAGACCCCCTGTTATTGGCTGTAATCATCGACCGTGGCCACCTGCTGGTGTCAACACCACGCACCGCGTCATTCAACACCACAACATTTACCTTGGAGCCGTCCCAAGATCCCTCGCTCCTTCTCACTCCATCACTCTCTGCCTCTGTCTCTCTCTCGCTCTGCCTCTGTCTCACTCTCTGTCTCTCTCTCGCTCTCGCTCTGCCTCTGTCTCACTCTCTGTCTCTGTCTCTCTCTCGCTCTGTCTCTGTCTCTCTCTCTGTCTCTGTCTCTCTCTCGCTCTGTCTCTGTCTCACTCTCTGTCTCTCTCTCTGTCTTTCTCTCTCTCTCTCTCTCGCTCTCTCGCTCTCTCTCCCCCCCCCCCCTCTCTCTCCCCCCTCTCTCTTTCGCTCCCCCCCCCTCTCTCTCTCTCTCTCTCTCTCCCCCCCCCCCCCCCTCTCTCTCTCTCTCTCTCTCCCCCCCCCCCTCTCTCTCTCCCCCCTCTCTCTTTCGATCCCCCCCTCTCTCTCTCTCTCTCTCTCTCTCTCTCCCCCCCCCCCCCCCTCTCTCTCTCTCTCTCTCTCTCTCCCCCCCCCCTCTCTCCCTCTCTCTCTTTCTCCCCCCCCCTCTCTCTCTCTCTCTCTCTCTCTGTATGTGTAGTGCAGTGTAATTTAGATGAAAATGCCAAATTACCCCCGTTTTAGGAACAGCTTCTGGCAAACAGCACATAAAAGCGTGTATTTTTTCATGGGCTCTTGTCATCACCCAGTAATAGGAGGAGATGAGGGAGGTTTCTTGTGTGCGTATGTATGTGTGTGTGTGTGTGTGTGTGTGTGTGTGTGTGTGTGTGTGTGTGTGTGTGTGTGTGTGTGTGTGTGTGTGTGTGTGTGTGTGTCAACATGTCAACATGCAGCAAAGCCCAGTCAAATGAAAGTCAAAATAACAGTCTTTCATATCATGCAAGGAGGAGAAAGGGAGGAGTGGAGAGAGAGAGGATAATGGTGTGAGTTAAAGGAATAATAAATACAATACAACTATGGGTTTATAGATGCTATCTGGCTGACTCTCCTTCTGTCTCTCAGTCTCTTTCCACAAGAACAACAACCACCACATGTGTCCACATATGTGGGGAAGTTTATCTTATCATGATACGCACTTGATATGGAAGAGTTGGTGATATTTAGCTGTAGCCTTTCGACTGACCTTCACTCTATGAAAAGGTTATGTTGTTGTACATCTAACAGAGTCACCTCATTTGATGCTTTTAAAACCATTGAAGCTTTTAAGATGGACATGATAAGACATATAATGATAATGATGCTTACTGGGCTAAAATACATAGTAAACAATGCATTTCTCACATGAGCCACCACGCTGCAAGACACACTGATGATATTGTGGTGTCATATCAATATAGTTATTATTATTTTTTAAATAAATGTAATGGCCAGTTAATAAGGGTACATATCCCTGCTGAAAAAGTACATATAATACTCAGCATGTCTATCCTGGGCAAAATACAACATACGACACACAGAATACAATGATGTAAATGGAGGCGACAAGCCGGGGATCGATCCAGCAACCTTCCGGGTTGCCGGACGACCCGCTCCGCCGCCTGAGCCACTGCCGCCCTATCTATGTGTGTGTGTGTATGTAAAGCTATCTGGCTCCATTTAGTGACAGTACTTAGGGAATGGATCAACGTGTACACACCATTATATCCACCAAAGACTCTGTGACTCCACTCGGTGACACGGCTCTGCCCTCTGAACAACACAGCAACAAGCACAACAATGACCACATTTAGTTTTAAATTAAAACAGTTGGCCCCTGTTGAAATGAAGTCAGGAGGTTAAAAAAAAAAGAGGCTTGGCTTGAATCGCTAACCATTAATAATACATTAAATGGAGGGGGAAAAAATAAACTAAGCTGGTAGCCAAGGTGAAGGAGTAGCAGAAACCGTTGCGGTGCCCTGTGTGTGTGTGTGTGTGTGTGTGTGTGTGTGTGTGTGTGTGTGTGTGTGTGTGTGTGTGTGTGTGTGTGTGTGTATGCGTAACCTACCTGTCAGTCTGTGGCCTGGGGAGAGTGCACGTGGCCGTGGACGCCACGTGCACGTGGTGGGACCATGTGACTTTGATCGAATATGACAGAGGGAAATTATCGAGCCGCCTCGCCGTGTAAATGCTTTCACCGCCCCTCGCTGGGCTTCTCTGGACAACATGGCACGGTCACATGACCAGGCTAAACAATAAACCAGCCCAATATAGCCGCCAGCTTTTTTTTTTGTTTTTTTGTTTTTCCATAAAGGTTTGTTTTTTGTTATTTCCAACGCTACGTGCTGGTGAGTGCAAAGTTGTGTCGGTTGGGATGTGGCCTGCTGGCATCCGCTGCTCCTGACGCATTGGGAGCAGCGGACACGTAACGCAAGTCAAGGTTTCCATGCAGCCAACGACATTTACGAGCCACGAAATCTGTTCCCGCGCCGCGTGGAGCGCGGCAACAAATCGAGTTGTGTATTGATGTTTTTTTTTTTCCCTCACCTTTTCTCCTCACCTTTGCCCCCAACGGTTGTTCTGTGTTTTTTCCTTTCTGTGAAGTTTTCTTTCTGTGTTGTCACCCCATTCTGGAGTCACTCATTTTATCATACTGATCTCATTCCCTCTAGTCCCTGAAGATTCACGATTCAAAGGACTTGTAAAAGAAGATAGAAACATGAGATACAAGATAATAATAATAATAGTAAAAAAAATAATAACTCCCTCTCCCTCTCTCCCTCTCCCTCTCCCTCTCCCTATTGCACCATCTCTCTATTTTTCTCTCTCTCGCCATCTCTTCCTCTTTCGACCTCTCCCTCCCTCCCTGGCTGTGGTTCCTGTTGTTCTCGTTTAGGCGTTCCCCAGCCCGCCGTCTCCTGGCACTTTGAGGACGGGCCGCTGAGCGCCGGGTCCACGCCGCTGCCCTCTGGGGCCCTGTGGCTGAGGAACGTCACGGCGCAGCACCAAGGCGCCTACTACTGCACCGCCAGCAACCCCATAGGGAGGTCCACCGCCGCCACCTTCCTCAGCCTGCAAGGTGCGTTCGGGGGAAGAAACAACAACCTGTAGATACTCGAAAATACACACAAACGTAGACGGCATCATGTTAGAGACGCCCACAAGTTAGGGATTCTGGGTTGAGGATTATGAGCGTGGAGTGTAGGGACGTAACGATTTGTCGATTTGTCAGATTTGATTAATTTTCTGATTTGGCAGAAAATTAATCGAGTCAATCATTTAGGTCATCTATCAAGAACAAATACCAAACATTTGCTGCTTGATGCTTCAGAAATTAAATTGTTTGGTTCTTGGATTCATTATAAAATGAATATTAGTTTTTCTTGGCTGCCTGTCGGATAGAGCAATCAAATGTAAGACATCACTTTGGACTCTGGTAACTTGTGATGAAAAAAAATAAAATAAGTAAGCGAATAGAGAGTTTGATTCGCCATATGCGCTCAGAGCCATCCTTGAGCAAGATGCCCGAACCCTTACCCGGTCCTACCTGAATTCACTGCATGTCCATTTGGATAAAACACATCTGCTAAACGTGTATTGTAAATAGTTAATAGGCTCCCATAACCTGCAAGTGTGTTTTTTGAGGGAAAACCCTAATGGAAATGGTAATGGAAAATAGAGATGACAGAATAGCATCGCTCACCACTTCTCCCTCTCTTCCTCTCTAACCTTAATCCCTCTCTCAACGCCTGTCTTCACTCTTCGAGGCGAGGCTTCGCACGAATGGATTTGGAGGACTGTGGAGGCTGTGACTTGGATCATTCAGGGTTATTATAGCCCCCATATGTGTTACTTATTTTCCTTCTTGTATTGTATATAAAAGTATTGACTCTTTACCTGAGAGATGAAGAACTTGTGTGTCTACAATAACTGTATGAATAATTTAAGCTCTGTTCTGTTTTGAACGGTTAGTGAAGCATTCAAAATAAGCTGCAGGGGTAATTATACATTACTACACAGCTAGATTGAACATTTTGAATGACAATTTAGGAAGAATAACACATATACAAAACATATACAAATGAAATAAATGCAATGCCAGTTAATAAGACCTGCATGTTAGGGTACAGATCCCTCCTGAAAAAGCACATATAATGTTCAGCATGCCTATCCTGGGCAAAATACAACATGCAAAATAAAATGAATAGATTCATTTATATAGCGCTTTTCAGACCAGCGGCCAGACCTCCTTCAGAGATGCAGTACTTCATTATTAATAATTCACACTTCATAACTAATGGATAGCATTTGTTTAATTCTGCCTACTTAGAAGCTATTTTGAGTCTGTACATAGAGCTCATTAAATGTTAGGACTCTATAAGACTATATCATCAAGAGGCTATGATGTTTACATTTTATACAATGCGCACAATAAGATAGTCTAGTGTTTGACTCCCAGCTGAAAGGTCCAAGGTTTGAATCCCAATGTCTAGCCGTAAGGCATCCTTCTACCTGCCTACGACAAGAAAATTCACTGTACGTCGCTTTGGATAAAAAAGTGCCTAAATGCTAAATAACGAATATTAAATGAAACAAAAATTAAACCGTGCTTTTAGAGGCTTCCAGTCAGGTTTCTGTGCCTCTAAATGCTCCCCTAATTACACTGAAAAGAAGAAGGACAGAGAGGCACTGGGAGAGTCTCTTGTCGCAGACAGAAAGAAAGGCAAAACCATGAATGCCTCATCAGCTTGAAAAGGCCCAGCTGATGCTTACAGCATTGCTTTTCAGAGGCAAGTGCTTTCAGAAGACCTTGGCATCACTCCCCGGCCCGTTTTATAACGATATCATTAAAAATCAAGTCAATGCCAGTGACCTCCGTGGCGCTGCGCCTTCGGTCACAGTCTCTCTCTGCGCTCTCCGTGCCAGGATAGCATCACTTACACACCCGGACAATTGCTGCCCTCGGAGACAAGGACTTTGAAATGCGAAATCATCAGCTAAACAGAGTGCGCCTGTTGGGCGGGGGGGTTGTGAAGGTTGCCGTTCACATGCATCAGCGGTCATCACAACCAGTTTAGTTTGGAGGAGGGTTTTTACTTACAGCAAATAATTAAGCCGATCAAGCTTAGCCATTACAGCCGTTAGCTCCTTCTCCCACCGTCCCTGATCAACACCGCAGCCCTGAAATCAGTCCTGAAAGTGCAGTTGACATTGTCAGTGATTGTCAATCACAGTGCCACGGATTGCAGTATCTACAGACCGATGGAGAAGCAGATGAGGCAATCTGCTTCTTGAGTTAACCGGCGCGTGAAAATACAACCGAAACAATGAATTAAGACGGAACCAGGAAGTCATTTAAATTCCAGCCGACCGACCAGTGAGGCTGAGGAGTGCAGCGGAAAACCAATGGAGATAAATGGAGTGGGTGGGGATTGAAGACAAGGAGGTGCTAAAGGAGGAGAAGAATGAAAGCCAGGGCAAAATTAACATTATAACATGTTTCGCAAACAAGATACAAGGGACATAACTGCATTGCATGTTAAGTTTTGTGTCTTTTTTTTTTTTTCATTAATCAGCTAAACAAGCATTTAATCCCATTTGATTTTGTTGTATTGTGTGTGTATTGTGCATGCGGTTAGAGATGAATCTAGTAACTAATTAGATAATGATACATGGAAATGTGAGGGCTTACGGGTCGTTGAATGAGTTTTCCACACATGACCGCATGATCCCAACAGAGGATGTGACCAGTGTCCAGCTGGTTTTCGCGAGGAACGACCAAACCACTTAGCCTCTTTTTTCGCTGGAAGGGATTTTCCCTGGCATGAACTAATTGCTCTCCAGTTGCATGTCTGCGTGCGCTCGCTAATTCGAACAAGGCAAACAAATCGAATTGACATTTGGCGCGCGCAATAACAAACAATCAAGAGTTGTTTGGAAAATCCTAATTGTTCACAGAGCCAATTGTTGTCATGGTGTAGACCTACCACCTGCTGTCGTGATTACACGTCGAAACGCCCGCGTGCGCAAGCCGACTTTGCTGCTCCACAATAACACACACTGTATTGTTCTCTCCACGGTGTACACCCCCATACGCCCCCCCCCCCCCCCCCCCGGTTCCCTGATGTATTTTTGTCAGCTTCAATTAAATGACTAAGGCGTACAGAGGAATCAGCTAGCAACCTAACACTCTGATAGCGAACTATGGAGCACAGGCTAAAGCAGCGGCATCGGTGTGTGTGTGTGTGTGTGTGTGTGTGTGTGTAGGTCGTCAGGTTCCTAACCCCCAGGAGCTGTACAGGAGGAGGGTCCTCATGGCTTCAAGCAGTGGCACCAGCGTGATCATCAAACCAGGAGACGTCCTCCGCATAGGTACACACACACACACACACACACAGATTGACACAGACACATACTAAACACCATGTACACTATGTTAACAGTTTATTATTAGTCCTTTTGTATTAAACGATTATGAGTTAACTAACTAAGTTAGTTAACTCATAATGTATATGACATTTATATGGTCTTGACTGCCATCTATGCTTTGAGCCCCCTAGCATGCTTTTACCCTGTAGATTGGTCGATGTTTTTTTACCTACAAATATAGTTTAGTGCAGTGATTCTCAACTGGTGGCATTTTGAGCGGTTCGCAGATCATATGCAAAACCTTGATCTCGGTAAATATATATTCAAATTATTTTTGGGTCGTGACTTGATGACTCATGACACAGTCGGGGTCCACATCCTCGTTAGCAGTAGAAACAGTACTGTTAACAGCACCTACTAGCACTGTCTCCGTCTCCACAGGGTGCCCCATGGTTGCGGACCACAAGACGCCCATCCACTGGGACTACCAGAATCAAAGCCTGCTGGAGTCGGCCGAGTCGGCCCAGACGAAGGGGTCCCCCCCACTGCCCCAGTCCTCCTCTGCCCTGCCCCAGGCCTCGTCCCAGGGTCGGCCCCCGCACTACCGGCGGCTGGTGAGGGGTCGCGTCCTGGAGGTCAACACACTGCAGGGCCATTTCTCCGGCCGCTACCGGTGCCGCACGCTCATCAAAAGCACCGGACACATGCTCTCGGCGTGGATATACGTGCGCAGCGAGGGTACGTGCAGTTTTCACCCCCGAGGTCAGCGTCGTGGCTAAACACGGGGACATGCTGCTTTCTGATTTTACGGGTTTAGTGCCCTCCCTTCCGTGCCCTCCCTTCCGCCCAATCACAGATCAAGCGCCACCCGATTGACCGGCCCAAACTGTTAGGGTTTTCCTCCAGGCACTCTTGTACTACAAAAAACGTCACAAGAGAGACTGGAAACCGAGGCGAGGTCATTCATAGCAGTACGGTATACCATTTTGAGAGAATCCAAGTGTTATCCTAATCTAATAAAGAATTAATAATCCACAATCATCATTTCAGTTTCAACATATAGTGATTGCAACAGCAGTGAAGAAGCAACAGAATGCAAAGCAGAGACAATGCAAGGATTCAGCGATGCAGCTGAATACATAAATCGCCATGAGAGCAGCACATTGTGTCAAACTGGGTGACCAGGGCGCCAGTCGATCAGCGAGTGTGAAGTCAATGTGTTAACTGCCGTTGACAGCTCACATTTACACTTTTTTCACAGCATTTTCACAACTTCTTTTCAACATTTTATCTAAATGTAAATTATTTAGCAGGCGCTTTGATCCGAAGCAACGTACGGGTAAGGCTGAGAACAAACGAAGAATGCATTGCAACATTGGAGGACCTGCAAAAATGGACTTTACTGTGTTGTATGACCAAGTATCTATAAATGTACTGGCTGTAGTGCAGAGTAGCTATAGGAATCTGAAACCAAGGTCCATATTATTACTATTATTTGGTTTGTATTAGTGGTATAATTGAAGTTAGTGTAAAAACTAAGTAAGATATGTTGCAAATACAACACACATGTTATCACAAATAAGTACAGAAGTAATATGTTCCCCGGAAAAGATGGGTCTTAGGAGGTACAAGTACCTTATTGTGCAGAATCAAGCCCTCTTTCATTTTTATATTCCACCGGGGACCTCACTCGATCCCACTCCCCGTTGCACCTTATTGGCTGTGACACAGGACACATAACTATTGCTACAGTTTTGATTGGCCTGTGCACCAGACCAGACTGGTAGCAATCACCTTGTTCCAATTAGTAATGTGTACCTCTTCAAGCTACCCCGAAAGTGTGTGTCACACCTCATAAAGTCTGTTCTTACATACAAGAGGGTCAGAGCGCCCCAAACGACAGTGACCTCATGGCCAATATCAACACCGATTAACCGAGGACGGCTGCAGCTTTCCAAATGTCTCTCTTTCAGAAGGAAGAAACTGGGCATTGCTATACTATAAAGCCCCCCCGAAAAAGGGAGAAGAAACAGCCAGAGAGGTCTGTGATCTACGTTGAAGCCAGCGGGAGCGTTAAGGAGCTCTGGCTTTGGCTGTGAACTTTAATGCTTCTTCTGCCTCAGCCGTGCCAAGGCTCTCGGTCATAGTTCAGGGTTTCAGTCCAATTAGGAGTTAGGAGATAGTGATGCATGGGTTGACTTTTGACCCCCAGGTTTGGGCGGGTGAGGGCCAGCCATAAACATTCTGAATAATTGTGTGTGGGTTGCGGGCAGAAGAGTTTAAAATAATAGACATATAGCGTATCCTACAGACTATTCTTTTGCAAATTGGCTTAATGTTCCCCATATTTCCCTCTGGCGTCTATCTCTGACGGTACCTCGCTGGTCCGGGGTCCTCGTTAAGCCAATTTCCTCAGCTGGTGAGCTAACAAAGGTGAGCTAGCAAAAGATGTGGGAACAACTTCAAAATGGGTATTTAAAGGTCAAAGGAAAAACTTCAAAATGGGGAGATAAAGGTCAAAAGAAAGGAGGGCAGAAAAGCACAGTATGGGAGAAATTTTGTGAAGTGGTTCAAGGGGATGTCGATGACAGCGTCGGCGACGTCATCTGAAATGAATGTGAAGCGCTGTATGGGCATGACAGCCATAAAACGGGGACATCAAACGTGTGGAAAAGGAAAATCCAGCCAGCCCCAGCAAAACAAGATATCATCCTACATTTGCCCAGACGGTACCAGAATACCACTGCAGGCAATGTCCAAGTGTGTGGATGTCTTCATGAGCTTGTGTTGCGTCTTTTCGAAAGCGTCATGGGCAAGGGCTTTACCCAGATGGCTGAAGCCCTCATAAACATTGGAACGAAGTACGGTCCCGTTGCTGCCGATAGTGTCATCCCTCACCAGCAGGCGGTTTGCAACAGGGCAAAGCAGCAATCTGCAAATGAGAAGGAAAAAAATTATTCTGAAAAAGGTGTTTGAGAAAGGCGGCATTTCATGAACAATGGACATGAGGACAGACAAGTACAACAAAAGGGCATATCCAGTGCTAACAGGACTGATGATAATTGGCAACTTAAGAGTCGAGTTTTGGCTACAGTGAAATTTGACGGCACATTGAAGAAGACTGCAGACAACACACGTGGACAAATCAACGACGTGCCACGGGGTAATGTAAGATTAGGTCTACAATAAATATCTGTTGGTTGGAAATCACATGGTCCGGCGCATTTGTTAAAACAAAAAAACAAAAAAAACGGGTTCATGCAGATGCAGATCTGGGATCTTTATAATCGTCCAGATGTTGGGCAGTTGTGGGTGGATGAATGGCAAATGCCGGCGGGTTTGGGTGATGTCAGAGCGGAACCGCACATCACTATTAGGAGAACCTCACTTGAAGCTCTACTGGTGGAGCCAACTGCAACCCCGCCTGGCCTCCGAAGGACAGGACTGAGGGAGGGAGGGAGGGAGGGAGGGAGGGAGGGAGGGAGGGAGGAGAGCAGTGCCAGAACACAGGATGTAGCCTGAATGTGATGAGGAAGGAAAGCATAAGGGAGACAGCGAGGGAGACAGAGAGGTGTGAAGGTAAAAGGTCAAAGTTAAAAGTTTCATGCGGCCACTTTCTCAAGGCAGAATGAAAATAAGAGTGTGAGACAAAAATAATAATCCAGAACATAAGAAAATGTAAAACTATGATAATAACAGGAGATCACAAAACTACATTTGAATTTAAAATGTAGATAGATAGATCAGCTGTGAGTTCCAATATTTGAATGCATATTTATAATATCATATTTTGATACGAGAGTACAGAAATATGACGCATGAAAACATTGTGTTATTACCTAGCACTCTCACTCTAACCTGTGAGCTTGACAACAGAAGATTTGGTGAATATTTTAGCTGTTAAAGACTGATAGGACTTAACTGCAGTCAGACGTTGTTTTATGCATGCTGCATTTACTGTCAGCTCCCTCGGCTTCCAGAGAACCAATTACACGTCTCCACGTTGGACATTTAGCATATAAAAAAATCCCCCTCCCACCCAATTATTTATCTTCATTTGTAGTATGAAAACGTATTTAGATATCAGAATAACATACGTGTAGATGTAGCCCTAGCCCTGTCTCTACTCATAGTCTGGGATCCAGCCGTCCTACTATGTTATAGCAGACCTTTTGGGGGGAGACGGCACAGAGCCTCGGCTGCAAGCCAATAACTGAAAGGGGCAACGTTACGCCTTGTTCCTGTTTCGTTGCAGAGATATTCTAGCTAAGAAAACTCATTCGCACCAGTGGATAAAGCTTTTAGAAGGAGATTTTGAGAAGTGTATTTCTACAGTGGCCACACGGTCTTGATTTGAAACGTTTACAGAAACCTTTTTACAGTTTACCAGCGCTGGCCGAGCTTGTGTCTGCTGTTAATAACCAATTACGCGCTTACAGACCCCCGTCTACATCAACATGATTGGTCGAAACAAATATGAAGCAAAAGAAAGTGAAAAGCCCCATTCACCCAGATTTGAACTTGTCTGTTATCATACTAGATTATTCATCTAAAGTTTGTGAGACTGGACACTGACTCACTGTGTTTTTACTGGTTGAAAGGAATGTAAGAAGTTTCAGTCAAAAGCTTTTTTGTATGGATTTTGTGTATATTTCTGCACTGACTGATGGTATTTCAATGGTATTACAAAATGTGCTTTAAGTTCAAAACAAGCCATATCATCAAACTGTCAACTGTCAAACTCCCATTTTCAACCAACTCAGAAAATAATGTCAATTAATCATCGAGTCCATAGTCAAAGTGAGAGTAACGTTTGTCTCTTTGTGTTTTTTGCGGTTGGGTTTCCACAGAGTTTGCGTGGCATCTGGGAGACTGGACAGTGTGTAGCGCCTCCTGTGGTGACCAGGGGAGGCGCGTTCGAAGGGCGCGCTGCGTCAGCCCCGGTGGCAGGGAGGTCAGCCCAGCAATGTGTCACCACCTGCCCAGACCCGTGGCACCGCCGGTGGGCTGCAACGTCCAGGACTGCCCCCCGAGGTTAGCCGAACGATGCTACATTGCTACTTCCCCCATACAGTGTCAATATACACATCGCCGCTTCCGATTGGCTCAAATGGACGCACGCACGCACACACACACACACACACACACACACACACAACACATACACCACCCATTCCGAAACACACATAGACACACATAAAAAGACACACACGAAGACAACCTAACACACACATATGTACATGTGCTAGAATACACCACCTACCTCACAATGCCTTTTCTCTGCTTAATCAAACACAATGTGAGGCAGATTGCGAGTGGACTCAGCGGTATCTTCTTAAACAATCAGAAACAATTGCTGCCCTGTCCACTGCAGGGTTTCGATCCATTTCCATCCCATTCCCCATGACCCCCCCCCCCCCCCTCACATCCCTATCAGTCAGCCTGCAATCGACCCCCCCCCAACCCCAATCACCCAGTATAGGCTGGGGATCCCACACTAAGTCCAGTGGAGGGAGAAGCACCACCGGGGTTAAAGAAGGAGATATGCAACTTTTTGTCTCCCAATTATAAGGATTTCTATATGGCAACCACGTAATGTCAGAATGTCAGAATATGCAGTAGAGGATTTGTCTCCTTAACGGGATGATCTTTATATGCCTTTTAAATTGTAAAAGTAAATATATAATTTATTTTAAAAAATGAGACCTTCCCCGGCTCTTTCCATTGCATAGACCAGCCTGTGGGCTGATTTCTATTAGATTTGAACCAGGCGGAACAAGGAAGTGACACCTAAGCGCGGATAATGGCAAAAATATCTGTTCTTATTCAGAACTTTTTAATTTGTAAATTGTATGTGCATTATATCCACTCACGCCACTCCCATTGTCTGTTTATAACTAACGTTTATTTATGATTCTAACTGACATTAGTTTATGATTGTTTATCATTATTTGAATCCTACTTTATCTAACAAAAGCATAATAATAGTATTTTGTATTGCAATGCTCACTCATGCTCATCCACACAATCTCAAAGATATCCGTTTAGTTTTCTTTGATGCCACCCATGGCGATAAGCGGTATATATAATCTCCAACATAGTAATCTATGCCATTGTATCACTGTTACATTGCATGCACTGTTGCGTCCCAGAGAGTGTTAAGCTTCTCTGACACTTCTAGTCGGACTTTAACGCCCCGGTGTGTGGCGCATGTCATATACAGCATCTCTCATTATAACGCTCATGCACGACGACGGTACTGGCTTAAAAAAAAGCATCACAAAGTTGACGTGGGTCATAACCATGGGGATAACTGCCCCCCCCCCCCCCTCCTTATAGACCTCTTAGCCCAGAACTCATTGTTTTTTTAAATGTGTTTGAATTCAAGCTGAAACAGGCGGTTCACTAACACTTTAACAAGGGGAAGTGAGTGTGTTTATATGCAGAGAGGATTTTTAGTACATTTTAATATTGTCATTTAATATCTGCAAGTACAGAGGGCAAGTTTTTCAAATGACAATATTTTAACATTTTAACAATTAGTATTAATTTATATTCTTAGAACATTTTTGGCGACAAAACTGGATGCTTCAATATTATGATTCATTAAGGCTGAGTAAGAGGCCTCATTAATTGTAAGACACCATTTGTAAAATGTCAATTTAATTATCACTCAGGCCTATTTTACGGTACCATTTTAATTTGTACACCCTGTGAACTGAAGATGCGAACAAAATACATTATTGAAGGAGCTTTATCCCACACAATTCTGAGCCTGTAGCTCAGCTCGAAGACAGACAGACAGACAAACAGACAGACAGGTCTGCAGAATAGATGACTCAAAGTCAATTCAATTAATCTGAATTGTATTAGCATAACACTTGCCAATCGCCTTGCTATATCCACTTATGGGTTTGTGTAATTAAAACACATTTAATCTCCTGGTTTAAATTGTCTCCTGGTTGAACGTCGTAATTACCAGGCACACGTATGCGTGTAGTGACTAACGTGATCCTGTGCATGCGGAAAAATGAAAACATTTTCAATATGGACATACGGACGGCATACGGACAGTCAAGCGTGCGCACACACTCATTAAACACAACTCATCTCGCACGGCGTTGATCTTGAAGGCGGTAGGCGTCCGAGCCCTGGCTCTGACGCGTGGCTCTGCATTCTCGCACAACGCTAGCCTTAGTTGCCAGGCGTCCGCGTCCACATCACGGCGCTCGGAGAGACGGACGAGAGGCAGAGACAGGCTGGCGCTCAAATGCAGGAAACTGGCCTTGAGATAAGCAGATCAACACTCCAGATATCAGGGCTTTTTCAGACTTCTTATTATACACACTCATGTCCACACACACACAGGAACACACACACACACACACACACACACACACAGACCTCCACCCTCCCACACACACACGCATGCACACACACACCACACACACAGACGCACACACGCACACACAAACACACACACAGACCAATTTACACACAGACTGACACACACACACACACACACACACGGGCACACAGGCACATTTTGCATGGATAGTCATAATCAGATAAGTCAGCGTTCAGCCCCAGCAGGAACAGGTGTCGTCAAGAAGTTGACGACAGTCTCCCGCTCACCACACCTTTTTAGCAGATGGGTGACGAAATATAGTCATTTTTCTAGAACTCGGACGTGAATACATTCTGAACGGCTCATATTGCTATATGGCTCGGACAGATGGCTTTCCGTTGACCCCTGGGAAGCAACTGGGAAGAAGAACGGCGAGGATTTATGGCCGATCTGTGGGAGAACCCCCGTCTTCACTGTAGAGAGCCGCGCTACAGGGTAGAGGCCGTGAATATGTCAAATCGCCATCCCTGCGGTTCAAAAGGGTGTTTACATGCAATGTTTTCACTGCAGGGATCGTCTAGAGTTGAGTCAGAAGGTTCTGGGTTCAAACCCCAATGTCCGCAGTCCACCCTTATGCGTCCCTTAAAAAAGGTTTGGTAACCAGATTCCCTGCTACCTGGCACAAGTCTGAGCTCTGGCTACTGCAATAGCCTGTTTTTAACTCAAAAACATGTCAGTGGCTCCATATAATTCATAGGATAAGCATATCAAATCAAAGATTCTGGTTTAGCAAACAAGCAAAGGGTCACATATCATTCGGAGGAATACAACATGCTGATTTGGAGGACGCACTGGTAAGTGCGAGCCAAGACACAATAAGGGCATTTTCATGAAATGATGAGAGGATATATGAATATGACGATGCCTCGGTGTGTGCGTCATTCCTTTTAAAAGGATGCTAATGGGTGCACTCATTGGATGCAGTACAGGCAAAACGACACTCATGCCGCGAAAATACCGATAACCGTTCCAGCTAATCATTCGTCATTCTTCTGAAGGGCTTTGAAGCACTGTTTTAGGCTCCTCTTCAAAGCTCCCCATCTATTCCTTTAATATTATCTCTGCAGCTGAATTGCCCCTAGATGTGCCCAACTATTACGTCATTCAAATCAGCACGTTTCATTCTCCTAAATGTCTGTGTGCTTTTTGATAATACGGCCGTATGCATGCATGCATGCGTGCCTGCATGCGCGATGATAAAAACGGTGAATCGTGGCTAAAAGTGTGGCCGCTTGCCGACGGTTAAACCAGCTATGACTGGATGTGTTTATCCCAGACATGCACAACAGTTTGAAGTACTGTTCGATTTTCGTTTTGTTTGTATATTCGTGCTGTTGTTGTTCGGCGTAACGAAGGCCATGCTCCAGAACTCAATAGCCTGCGATCGCTCAAATGGTTGGCCTCGTTATTGTGGCATAAAAGGCCCCTGATATATTTTAAATGCTTTACTCCGCTGTCTTTCACAGCTGGGCGGTGTCCGTGTGGTCCAAGTGCTCGGTGACGTGCGGCGAGGGATGGCGGAGGAGGCAGGTGTCCTGCAAGCGTCTGTCGGCCGGCGGGGCGGCCAGGACGCTGCCGGCGTCGGCTTGCGAGGGGGCGGGTCCACCTGACCGACAGCTGTGCTCCTCCAATAGCTGCTCCACCTGGGTCAGCAGCTCCTGGGGGAAGGTAACCGGATAGGATATATACGTAGCAACGAGTAATACATACTTCGTATGGGAATTCAAAACTATTAACGCCCATTTTGCATATTTGGCCTAATAACCACTTATGACTACATGCAAATATTTACTGTGTTTAGTAGCCTATGAATCGATCCATTTTAGACCCGGGTGTAATATTGCTTTAACTTTATTGTCACCTTAAAAATGTATACATTTGTATGAAAAAGAAAAAGCGAATCATAAGCTTGCAGCTTGAAAAGTTCCTTATGGATGTGAATATGCACACTGTAACGTAGACAACATCATGTTCTTCCGAGCATGTTGGGCAGAATCCACTTGATTAGCGCTGGTGATATGTTGCAATTTATTATGTGAACTTCACTGTCAATCTTCGAGATTGGACAACGCGCCGAGCACCTGTCTGCCCCTCCATCTACATTTCGAAAGATGCAAACTCGTAGATCGGTAATGAGAGGAGAGGAGCTGGTGGGAGTGCATCAGTCTGTTTGTGGCGATGAAAGACTCACAATCCGATCCCTAATATCCGAAGCCATGTGTTATTTATATATATATATATATATATATATATATATATATATATATATATATATATATATATATTCCTTGTGATAAAAGACTAGTTTAAATTGTAAACAAATATATGCCAGAGTGCCTATATTTCTTAGCCTGGATTTTCTACAGCGCTAACCCTGGCGGTGTTAATGCATGCCAGTAAAATACCGTACACAAAGGGGAGTAATGGCACAAAGTGAAAGTGGCAGGGGCTGCCTGCCATGTGGGTCTCTGTTCAGCCTACAAGGCCCAGGTGCCTTTAGGTCCCTGGCCCCACCACCAGCACCACTGTATAGAGGCTATATGGGCTTTCGTTTCCCCTAATAGGCTATTAAGCCTCCATCCCTGGAACTGCCAGGGGAATAGCCGGCCCCCTCTCCATCGTCCGCCTCCCTCGCCCCGCTCCCAACAATAGGTCTGACCTCGTCTTCAATTGGATCCAAACCCACAGCTCTCTGAGGGTTCAGGGCATCTCTTGAAATCCTCTCTTTCATCTTTTTTTGTTGTTGTTGGATGAAATAAACTGCGAGGATAGCCTTGCAGTATACAGTGTTGACAATTTATCGCCAAATGAATCTGATGTTCAGGTTCGTCAAGGGATGGTCCTTTCAAAATAAGTCCGAAACGAGTCCTCGTCGTTCTGAGCAAGTCTGGATCGCTCGGAAGACACTTACAAAAGATGATGATGTCCCTTTTTATTACCCGACGATAAAGTCTCAATGTTGTTTTATCCCTGACTGCTATAGACAGCTTGGTTATTGCTGTTAACACGCGCTGTCTATCAGCAACACTCACTAATTGGTGGCAGAGTGCAGAGTTGCCATTGGTTTGCTTGTGGGATTGTATCATTCTGTCTTGCGGGGACTGAGATGTGATTGTGAGTCGCTCTTGTATGCAACTTTAGTCAAATTAGACTGTGTACAATGCATCTTGTTTAGTCGTCTCCATCTTCATCTCAGTGTGTGTGTGTGTGTGTGTGTTGGGGAACATGCGAGTGATTATCAGCGTGCAATTAGTTTTGCTAGTATTTTCTTAATGACTACATTATGTTAATCAAGCCAGCTAGGCAGGAGGGGGACGCTACCAAGTAATACAACATAACACTGATGGAGGACAAATTGTTCACCGGCGACATTATGAACACCTCCCTTTCCTTGTCTCCTCGCTCGTGCCGCTTTTTTAAATTCAAACCTCACAGGATGTGTCGGTTGATGACTCCATCGAGCGTACCCATGAACCAGAAACGATACACAACAGTATTTACACATCCCTCATCCCCCTTGTAGCCCACTGGATTACCTACGGTACGGGACCGATCCCGTCGGACACTACTGCTGAAAACCGAAAGAGTTGGCAAGCATCTTTTTTACTAAAAACACACGACCGAACACATGTACTGAATCAGCGGTATTAACTCCCGTATGATGTTAACAAGGTAGTTTGAATGGTTCGGCTGTGAGATGTATATAATGTGACCTGCTGTCTGGTTATAAACAAACTCTGAAGTCACTAGACAGCTGCTCCAGGAATACAAGTCTAAATCTAGCTGAAGCGTTGACAGAGCCGCTGGGCTCTCGGTCCGCCGATCTCAAATCTCCTCCAACAAGGGACGATTTACCCGAGTGAAATCAGCAGTTTTTGTCTCTTTGAATGGTATATTGTAATTGATATGCAAATTAGCTTTATGAGTCTTTTGTTTTAAATTCAGCAATTTTAGATGTGTGTGTTCTTGTCTTTTGTTTTGAATTGTAATGCTGATGAGTATTTTTTGTTGTTGTGCGTTTATTGTTCGGAAAGCGTATTAAGTGTGACAGGACTTGACTAACGGTAGTCCGGCTTACCGGATGTAGGTTGTCGGCATAACCCCGCCCCCAATGGCAGGCTCTGGGCGGGGCTTATACCTTATACTCCTCCCCCTCCCGCCATCTGCCACCGTCGCTGCATCCTGGGCTTAGCGCCGCCCAAGACGGCTGTGATTGGTTAAAGAAATAGAAACAAGACGGAGCGTTGTTTTCCCCTACGCCAGAACGATAGTGAGTAGAGCCAGACCTTTCTCCAGCGCTAAAACCAAGTGTGGAGATAGGGCTGCCTATGCGAGACTAGACTAATGGTAAAGTATGATAGGGCTCACCAAATGATGTCCCCAATAGTTCCCCCCCTCCCTCCCCCCTCCCCCACAAGTCTGCAATTTTTCAACATTATGTAGAAACCCCGAAATCTGCCTTTCCAGTTCTCTTTGTCTGTCATCCTCCATCTGTAAAAGATAAATCGCCGTGCTTTCTCCAATGGAGAGCGATGACCCAATTCCTTCTCTCTAAGTGGTGTTGGTCTGCCTCCCGTTCCAGTGCGCTGGGAGGTGTTTGGGTCCAACCACCACCATGCAGAAGAGATCTGTCATCTGCCAACACGCCAACGGCTCCTCGCACCAAGACTGTGACCTGCAGAACAGGTAGATCACTGCCTGCTCTCACTGCAGGGTCTTCTTCTGCTTCCAATACGTCTGACTTCGGTTCAGTTCTCCCTGTGGTCCTGGGCCTCGTGTCTACAGTAAATGGACTGCATTTATTATTATACAGCGCTTTTCAGACCAGCGGCCACTCAAAGCCCTTTGCAATTTTCGCCTCACATTCACCCATTCATACACACCGTCACACACAGACGGCGGCGGCGGCGGCGGCGGCCACGCCGGGTCGTCGGGAGCAGGTAGGGTCAGGCGGGGAATCGAACCAGCGGGTTGCCGGACAACCCGCTGGCTCTACCGCCTGAACCGCTGCCTCCTGTAGTAAGCTGGGATACGCTCCTCTCCCTCCACATGGTCATTATAGGCTGTTTATTGATGTTTGCTCACATTATGACAGTGATTATTGTGGAGGGGGGGGGACTCCCACCTGAAGGTTTTTGGGTTCGAAGCCCAAAAGTCTGCAGTCATCATTGCGCAGGATTCCTGACCCCTATACCTGCACATTGATGACATGTATATGTAAAAAAAATAATAATAATAATAATCAAGTATGCAAGTTGCATTGGGTAAAAGCATCTGGTAAATAGTGTTTTGTATGATATGTATATGTGTGTTAGTGGTATTAATAGTACTTTTTATAATAGTATTTTGATTATTACTATGATTATTAGGATTATGATACTTGGTATTATCAGGATGATGATGATGATGATGATGATGATGATGATGATGATGATGATCATGATCATGATCATGATCATGATGACGATGATGACAATGATGACGACGACGACGATGCATCTTTCCCGTTCCAGGCCGGCGTCTTCGCGCAACTGCTCGTGGGAGCTGTGTGACGTGCGGTGGCGCGCGGGCCCGTGGCGGCCGTGCACTGTGGCCTGCGGCAGCGGCTTCCAGTCGCGCAGGGTGGACTGCGTGCAGCGGAGCGGCGCCGGCCGGACCCTGGCGGAGCACCACTGCTCCTGGCTCGCACGGCCCTCCACCTGGCAGCACTGTGGCACTACCTCCACCTGTGGGAGTAAGTCTCCGCCAGTGTGTGTGTGTGTGTTTGTGTGTCTGTTGATGCATGAGTGTAATTCTTTGCCCTCGAACCATGATTCAATTTTTCCGTAATTTCACCACGGAATGATTCAGTTATTTGGAAACAATTCGGTCCATTAAACATCATTATTTTTTGCATACAATTGTGACTAAACAAGGGATGTGATTTAATCCGTCTCAGTGTAATATAGACAATACATGTTCTCAGCGCGTTTATTTTCAAGAAGTGGCTCGTTTAAATGTTCATATTGAAATCATTATTGGCCTAACAATCCGTCGATTCTGACAAATCTTTTCTGGTGTGTGTTTTGTTTTTGAACCATGTAGGTGAATGTAGAGACACCACGCAGTACTGCAGTGTGGTGAAGAGGCTAAACCTTTGCTTCATGGACATGTACAAGCAGAGATGTTGCCAGTCGTGTCTCCTGCGTGACACTGGCTCCGCCTAGTGGTCACAGGCGATGACAACAAACGGCCACATCACATGGGACTGTTGTCGCGGCGAATAACAGAGAGACTGAGATTAGCGGGAGAAAGATGAGATGCGAGCGGCTGCTTTCGATCCCTGCACATGTATGGATGCACTCGAGGTCACTCGACTTTATTCATTTTCTATAAGGGACAACCCAATCCAGGGCTAAATTGGACTGAACAGAACCTGGCTACGACTAAGACCAAGACCAAGAGCGGTTGGTTATCTCTTTGAAATGACTCTTTGAAGTGTTCACTATGTGGATGAGGACATTTGAAACTCGACTTATTCTAATTCGGACCTGCACCCTTGCCTCAACCCCCTTGACACACAAAGACCTGAACATATCGATGGGCTTTGATAGTCGTTTAAACAGAATAAAATGGTGGTGCTCTGTGTTCATTTTAATTTATGGTAATTACACGTAGATTACTTTTTTGTCTTTCGATTATGACCATTCACAGGTGTGGACACATACATGTTAGGTAGATGACAGCCACATTCCACTGATAAAATAATAATGGAAATCAAAATGGATACTACTGCACAGCAGAGCTCATATGGAAATACGTTTGCCGAGGCGTGATTCAATATTCAGTTTTAACACCACTTAGCCCATTGAAGCTCCACAGTACCAAACTGAGTCTTTGTGCAACGGTGGCTGTGCAGATACAGTCCGCTCGAAAGTGAGAGATGAACCGGTGTGAACATAGTTTGAGATGAACCATTTGACCCTTGTCTTCAATATATCCTACCGATGTGCTGCATTGTAAAATATGTCCTGTATATACTGTGTTTTAAAAGTGCAATATTGTACATTGAGTGTATGTCGTTTCTGTGCATCTACTTCGTTTTTCTTTATACATGACATGATCTTTCTTTTTGTCTTTCGACTCCGCGTTCTGAGATTTACCGAAGCACTTGTCGTTGGATCAGGCGTCAAGAATGAGATGTTTCTACTGGGTTTTTAATTTGCATGTTGTCAAGTGCAATCTCACGTTTTTTTTGTAAGATACTGTATATTACAATATGACACGCTGAAGAAAAAAACAACTAAACACATACCGTACTCATAATCAGTGTTTCTCCTTGGCTACTGATAACTACAGTATATATAGCATATTTTGGACTATTTGCTTTCACGTGTTTTGTGGAAATGCAATTTGATTGAAGGAAAACTGAAAGTATTATAACAGACAATAAAGTGCTCTAGACAAAAAACAATTATAAGAGAATAA
Organism: Merluccius polli; assembly: GCA_030340625.1. NCBI lineage: Eukaryota > Metazoa > Chordata > Actinopteri > Gadiformes > Merlucciidae > Merluccius > Merluccius polli. The sequence continues at coordinate 42,132 of JAOPHQ010002920.1, forward strand.
AGAGCTGTTTGGTTTCTAAACACATCTTATGCTCACTTGTTTTTTGTTGCTTTCAATGTCACTGACTCTAGCTGACCTATCAAACTATTTGTCATCTTGTGTTTTAAATGTACATTATAATTATAATCTATCGGCAGCCCATGGCACACCACTTCCACTATATCTGCTGGACCAATGCATTATTGCATGTTTTCCAATTATCAACACTTAACATTCCTCAATCATGACAATTTCAGTTACGTTAAAAGGGCTAGCTTTAGTTATTTACCCCACTTCCACAGCGTTTTGCTTGGGGACCAATGCATTGTCAAGGGGCTGCTGCTGGTGGTTGTCCTTGGGAGACATTTTGCGGAAGTACTTGTGGCCCCTGTCATCGCTCGCCTCAAACATGTAGCCTGGAGGAAGCTCAAAGCTGGCCGGGCACACACTGATCCTACAGCAGGGACAAGAAACGACATGGTTCACACACAGTTTCCCGCCTGGAATCTGTGGGCGTACAACCAGACAGCCTGACGCTTGGGTTTGACACCATTTATTTCAGTTTCAGTATTTTTGTTTTTTGGGAGAATATCTAAGAATCTATAATAGACTGGGTGATTGTGATTGGCTGACCTAAATGTAATATCTGTGGGCAAGGATTATCGTCAGGCCCTGTTAAAAGACATTGAGGGTTTCTAGAAAAGGGTGATGAAGCGTGTTGGCAGCCCATGACAGGTACCTCTTGGGGGTGAACTCGGAGCGATACATGGTGGAGTCCTCCATGGGAGCGCTGCATCTTGCATGCTGATTGGGCGGCTTGAAGCTCTTATTGGGTCTCAGCTCATGAGCAGTGAAGTGGGCCTTGATGGAACAGAAGCAACATGTTTACTTGATAAAATTTCACCCGGTTTACTTTATGCGAAAGTAACGATTGTTGCTCCAAGGACATACAACCAGGGATAAATATTTTTAAAAAGTGTGTCTATGCCCTGAAGGTGGTGAGATCCTCGATTTTCTCGCTGGATTTGTACGTTTCTTCATTTCGGACGATGGGCTGCCGTGTGTGGATCCCCCAGGATTGGAAATCCTCGCGCATCGTGGTGTGATTCTGCAGTCCCAAAGCAGATCAACATTTGAGGTTTTTCAAGTATAGACTCTACCAACTGTGACACCACATTTTGTTTAGCGAGACCTCAACTTGGAAGATGTCCAATTACTGGGAGCAGCTCTGAACCTCCACAGAGGGAAGACTGTGAGACATATTTGGTTGTGACTCTGTTACAGGGATTGGGATAGTAAGTAATGCTCAAGCACGCATGCACACACAGACACACACACACATAATGAATGTGCTAATCATTTCTTGGAGCTTAAACTAGGAGACGTTGAGGGACTTTTAGATTATCTGTCCAGCATATACCAGTAATCAGCCACATTGTGCCTGTGGTCATTTTACTTTCAACTGATCTTTATCTCCATGCTACATGCATACATGCATGTCCTGTGCTAACCAAGGGATTAGACCCATTCAACTGCTTCCTACCTGGAAGGGAACGGTGGATGTTTTTGGTGGAAGCTGGGGCTTGGCGAACACAAAAGGCTGGATCTGGTGCTTCACGTAGGCCTCAGCCATGGTGGTGCTCAGGTTCATCTGCTCCGTAGGGGCCACGTACGCCTCCTTCTTGTGGAACTGGGGCAGGGAGACGGGCCACTTCTGGAACTTCTCCTTGTTCTCTGTGCTGCCCTGGAGGGGAACGCCGGCCGCCGCCATGGAGGAGTACTGCAGGATAAAATTAAAAAGAAACAAATGAGCCATAGAAAACCAATGCTATTCTTATGCACATTACTCAAAGTCCCTCTGTCTCTCAAAACACTTGTATGTCACATGGCCAAGAGTGTGTGATTTGCCACTAGTCAATTAGTCTAAAAAGAATAGTGTGTAACTCCTCAGAGATTTGTACCCTAAGGTTAAACACCACCTACCCTATTCTACCATTTTCTAACCAAAATACCTAAGCTTAACCATCTCTAGCCCTAATAGCAAAGCATACCCCTTTCAAAGCTTATATCAAAATATATCCATCCACAACCTAATACCTAAATTACTTCTTAGGCAACTATTGTTAGCTCCAAGTACATTTCAACTCCCTTTCCATCCAGAGATCCATATCTGGAGCTACTGAAGTGTCATTTGGCGTCCGCCGTAGTGGCGTTGTTAGGCCTGTTTTAGGGGGGCTGAAGCCCCCCTAAAATATTCTTAAGCCCCCCTAAATAGTTTGGTGTTTTTATTTTATTTTATTTATTTATTTTTTCAGTCATTAAGGACTTAAATGTGATCATAAATCTGTCAGTTTCGCTTCACTTCGCAGTAGGGTGGCCATTCGTCCGGCTTTAGGCCAGACTGTCCGGTTTTTCAATGCCCTGTCCGGGCCGAGGACAAATACGCGTCCGGCTTGCGGACGCGTATTTGTCCTCCTTTTTGAGACACTAGGCTTGAAGAGCGGAGTAGTTCTAGACCAGTCAACGTCAACTGGCGGCCAAATCCGGCCCCCAGCCCCCCCTCCCCGCCGGTCGTAGGTCCGGGGTGTGTTACGATCGCGCGCACATCCTGTGCATCTCCTTGGGGCTAAGCCCCCCCTGTCCTTAAAACCTAGTGACGCCTCTGCGCCGTACCTCATTGGTCTGGGGCTTGCAGCTTTGGGGCAGCTCCCCGGCCAAACCCTGGAAGTCCTGCCGGTTGGTGGTGAGGCTGTCCAGGGGCTGGCCGCTAGGCTGGTACGTCTCCGGGGGGCGCTGCTGGCGGGGCTCCACCGGGTGGAGGACAAACGCCAGCCGGTTGGAGGTGACGCTCTCCAAGGGGACGTCGGAGCGCTGCACCGTGTTGGAGGGCTTAAAGCTCTCTCGCGGGGGCACGGCCCGGGGAACAAAGTCATCCTGGAAGGTGGTGGCGCCACCAAACTTGCAGGAGGGAGGTTGGTAGCTGTACTCGGGCTTGGATAACTGCTGCCTGCGGACCTCCCACTTCTTGTAATCCTCTGAAAGGGGAGACACAATGCGGTTTAAAGTGAAATTGTTTGCGGATTCAGTTGGCCCACAGCTTTGAAGTTTGAACTGCTGCTTAGAATACAGATGAAAGTCAAGCGAAAGACCAGAAAAGGCAGAGTAAAAGCAAACCTGTTGATTGAATACTACTTGCAGTGACATATGTAATTCCCTTTTCAATTTTAGGATGTTCAGTCTGACATTTAGAAGAAAAGAAAAGTCATCAATGTGACACCTTTGTAGGTGGGTATGGCCACCATCTTAGGTTTGTCCATGCGGCGAATCATCTCTCTAGGCCTGACAGGGACTGAGGGCTGGGGGATCTCGTAGGGGTTGAAGTCCTGAGTGTAGGTGGTTCCAAGGTCGATCTTCCCCGAGTTCGGCCTGTACTCTGCGGGCTGGCGGCCTGGCCGACGCTTCACTTCATGGGGGATGAAGTCTGTCCTTTGTTTCAACAGAGGGAGAGAGAGAGAGAGAGAACGGTGAAGAGACAACAGCCATGGCTTGCTGTACAACAAGGAATGTGTATATCCAGTGGAATATTCCTGCAGTTTCAATTCAAAATGTAAAATAAATACATAGTTTTTTTTACCTCTGCAGGTCAAACTGTTTGCTGCACCTTGACAGCTCCTAGCAATTAGGTTTATGTACTTAATTTGTGTTATCTTATTTATATTTGGTCGATATTTCACGTAATGAATGCGCGAGAGAGAGAGAAATAGAGAGAGAGAGAGAGAGAGAGAGAGAGAGAGAGAGAGAGAGAGGGAGACAGGGTGAGCGGAAGCAAGAGGATATATTAGAGGTGAACTCAGGTCTCGGGTTTCATCTTGGGCCAAGGCCAGCGCTTCTGCAATTGGCCAACATGAGTGAAACGTACTTGAATGTCGTAGTGCCGTCCATTCTCTTCTTATCGTTGTCCACCTCTAGCTTGGGTTTCATGATGTTGGGAGGGTTATACAGACCCGTGTACACTGGAAATTTCTCAGAGTATTCAGTCAGTACACATGTTGTGTTCCCTTTGCCGTAGAGAGATGTAGGCTTGTGCGGGCAACGGTGACGTCTACAGGAGAGCATAGAATAGTCAATTAGGCTATGGGTTCCCATATGGGTTTACACTTCACCCAGGTATCAGGGGTGTAGCACAACATGGGCCCTATACATAAGCAGTCTCTGTAGTGGTTATTAGGGCAGTCACTAATGAAGTGTTCATACCACATTTAAACGTAGGCCTCATAATAATCTGTAAAAAATAGTGTGTGATACTTTTACTATGTAACTGAGGTTTGCTTGGAGTATCATGCTTAAGAGTATACTTGTTTTTATGAAGAATATAATTGTCTTGTTTGAACAGGCCAAAAAATAAACTGCAGCCTTTACCGGTAGGTATATTTCTAACATAATTGAACCATGTCAGAGTGAAAAAAAGGTGAAAAATCATAGGTTATATTTGAATTAGACTCTCCTCGGTTCTTTGTCTACTTGGCCTACTTTTAACCCTCTGAAAAGAATGGTGGATCACCTGGCATTGAAATTGCTGTCTTTTGAAGGCCGTCGCGGGTTCAATGACACCACTGGTGCGACGCCAGTGGTGTCACATGAATCTTGAGATCACGATAACTTGAGAAGGACATAACGATGAGCGGTCTCTCGGCTCCATCCATTTAGCAGGGGGGCGGGCTAAACCACGTTGCGCCCTTTTGTAAGGGGTGCGAGGGGCCTCAGAGAGCCGCCGCCGTTCATATATTGTTGACACAAAGCTCAGTCCCTCAACCGATTTCATTCAGCCGATTTTAAGTTTAAGTTATGACACTAATTACCTAGAAATTAAAACCAAACTGTTCATTCCTGGCTTTTCGGGGGGGCCAGGCCTCCCCGTGTTGGGGCGGCCCCCCTGGACGCCAGCCCCGCTGGCCCCCCCAGTGGGCCACCCCTGCTAGGAGGAACCATAAAGGAGGGCGTTCACTGCTCCTCCTGACGGGTCGTGGTGGTGGTGGCCATAGTGGTGGCTGCTATCGACATTAGGTCAGACATTTTGAGTTATTTTTAACTTTCTCTAGCTTTACTGAACGCCATGGACACCATGGAAAAAAAAAACCGTCACCTGGCTGAAGAAAAACCTCGTCTTTTTTTTTAGGGAGTATCCGTTTCAACGGCAACACAACACAAAAGCAAACCCATTTAGAGAATATTAATATATAATGTATATATATATATATATATATATATATATATATATATATATATATATATATATATATATATATATATATATATATATATATATATATATATATATATATATTAATGCTGTCGTAGCTTGTATTCCGTGGATAAATAAAAGGTACATACCCACAGTTGCACAGCTCACACACACACTTCTTCATAGTTCAGGTCAGACCCAGCGCTCGAGCGCAACAACTCCGTTGCCATGGCGCCAGTTTTCGTCTCCGAGCAACCGCTTTTTAGCGTTCATGGGAGGTGCGACGTAACGTGACGTGATGACGTTTCAGCGTTGACAGCGTGCCGCACTTCCGGGTGGGAACCACAACGTGAGTGAGTTGAAGCTCGTCCACATGTTGTGTACATGGTGTATTAATATATAAACGTGTGCGTTGTGAACACGTTAACGTGTTTCTCTTTCACGCTTCGATTCTGTGCGTGACAACGGTGACGCTGTGCTCGGTATGTTGTTCACGAAAAGTGTACTTTTAGCGAGCTAAGCTAGTCCTTTTTTTCCCCTCTAGCCTATGCGTAGGATACCTGACAAAATACACACACACACACACACACATCCAGCTGTTAACAAGGTTGTGTTTGCAGTCTCTTAAGTAATCACACTTTGCACGGTTTGCCATGAATCACATGTTGTCTCCAGGTGTTCAGTCATGGGGCTCAAAAGCTTGGACAAGATCATTGCTCTCCAGAAAAACCCGGCTAACATCAGAAACCTCTGCATTTTGGCACATGTTGACCATGGTGAGTACACATGTACAAATGTGTTGCTAAGGGATATGGGTTAGTCGTACTGTTATTGTCACCGTAATTACTAAAACAAAGAAATTGCATATTTACAGGTAAAACCACCCTAGCTGATTGCTTGGTGGCCAGCAACGGTATCATATCCAGTCGCCTTGCTGGCAAGGTATGTTGTTAATGGTATTCAAAGGAAAAGGCATAATACCCCTAAAAAAATGATTATTTCCACTCAATATTCTGGCTAATGTCCATTACCCAATATATTAGTTTATTTCTGTTGCTCCTAATGTTGTTTTTGTGTCTACAGTTGAGGTACCTCGACAGCAGGGAAGATGAACAGCTCAGAGGAATAACCATGAAGTCCAGTGCCATATCTCTGCACTACGCATTCGGTGAGTATGCATGCACCGCATAGCCCATGGTATGCACTGCATGACTGCTAATAATGATACAGCAATTAAGATGTTATATGCACATTCAAGCCACAAAGAAATCGTAAGCAATACGGGAAAATGAACCAATAAATCGGCTGTGGTGTCATTGCCGTGATGTTGAAAATGTTGATTGGTTGTCTTTTTAGAGATCCAACATACTGTAATGGTCAACCTTACTAGAGGTCTACTCGTCACGTTGACTTGTCATTTTGAATTTCAACCTTAATATATCTTTTGCTGTGTGTGCATGCTCTCACCAGGCGAGAAGGAGTACTTGTTGAATCTAATCGACTCACCTGGGCACGTTGACTTCTCCTCGGAAGTCTCCACTGCTGTGCGGCTGTGCGATGGAGCCGTCGTGGTCGTGGATGCGGTGGAGGGAGTATGTCCGCAGGTCGGTGTCACTGCTGCGGACTGTCACATTTTTCAAATACATTCACCAAATCGTTCACAAAAGCCATGTGCCTATATAGTATACCGACTCACATCTTATGGAATGGAGCAAAGTGCATATACATTTTATCACAGTTACAATTTGAAAGGGATGTACAGGCCAACATTAGGATGAACTTTGACCCAACTTAGACACCTCCATTTTGCTTAGGAGATGACAAAGCGACCAATGTTTATTAAGAAGACAAAAACAAATGTGAAATTACTAGAAGGAAAAAAAAGCCCACAGTGAATTAATGTCACAAATATCTGAGGATGTCAGTTGGGATGTTCTGTCTGTAAAAGTGATTTTGGTATTAATAATAATAATAATAATAATAATATGGTTGAACATTGTATGCGTCTGCTGTTTGTTGGCTGTCCTCATGTTAATGTCTGTCCGATGTGCATGTCTGCGTGTGTGTAGACCCAGGCGGTGATGCGGCAGGCCTGGCTGGAGAACATACGACCCGTCCTGGTCCTCAACAAGATGGACCGGCTCATCACAGAGCTGAAGCTCACCTCCCTGGAAGCCTTCACACACCTGCAGAAGATCCTGCAACAGGTGACCTAACCTCAAATGTTTTTTGTTTGCTAGAAAAAAAAGTTCAGTTTATCTAAAAAATAATATTTTTGTGTGTATTGTAGGTAAACGCTGTGACTGGATCGTTGTTCACATCGAAAGTTCTGGAGGAGCGCGCAGAGAAGGAGGAGTGGGAGGAGAAGAAGAAGGAGATGGAGAGGGACGCCTCGGGGACCGGGAGTCAGGCAGAGGAGAGCCAGGGGGTGGACCAGATGTATGACTGGAGCGCCGGGCTGGAGGAGACGGACGACTCCCACCTCTACTTCTCCCCAGACCAGGGCAATGTGGTGTTTGCTAGCGCCATCGACGGGTGGGGATTTAGGTAACACTCACCCCTCAGGTTTTGGTTCTACAGTTGTCATTGAGCAGATGCTTATTTGTTGACACAAAGTGTCATAAGTGCGGCAGAGAACTATCAAAACATTAGAGGAACAACAAAGAAATGTGAAAAGGGCTGCACGACCATGTGTCTCAAAATCAACTGGACATAGTGCATTTATTGGGTTGTAGCTATAAGTTGGTCATCTTGTGGATAGAGCACTGTTGAATCAGTAGAGAACGAGTGCTTTGAGGCAAGAAGAGGTCATGGGTCTTGATAAAAGCACATTGAAAATGTCAGGGTTTAGTTCTGATGAAGATTCGGAGCAGTGTTTTAAGTCAATAACTTAAACATTTCATATAACAAATCATCCGTTCATGCAACAAGGGTTTTTGCCCACAGTACCATTAAAAAACCCAGAGGTGGTGCTATAATGTTTCTCAATCTCCTTTAGCTCTTGCAACTCTGCATTAGTTTTGATCCCCACTAGATGGGGCTGTCAACTCAATTTTAAGAGATGACATTGTAATATAGTTATACTGCACTAAAGAGGAGGGAACAGCTCCTACATGTTTATTGTAATGAGTCCCCTTCCAAAAAACAAAAAAGGTTTAATTAGATTGAAATTCAAGATTAGTTATTCTCCATATGTTCAGCCTCAGACTTTGTGACATGGTTGAGCATATACCGTAGGCTATTTTGTCATTTAGAAAACGCTCATATCCAAAGTGACTTTAAGGAAACCACAGGCCATCAAGGTGCAGGCAAGAGCCAGACATCGTCCTCAAGAACTGTTCCAGGGGAATGGAGGAAGGAACACAGAGCCCTTCGGCCCTTGGTGTCCTAAACTTCCCATCCACTAGACCCTATGATGCCCTTTGACAGCGTAACGGTCTCCCACTGTGGAAATATAGATTGTTGCATATTTAATGGCAAAAGATCAGTGTGTTGAGACCTAGTTCCTCATTGCAGCTGTGCCCTTGTGATCACTTTGCGCTATAAATAAACCAATTAATTCCCTGTCGTGGCAGCCAAATGTCCTCCGTCGCTGAACCCGACTCCCATCTGCCGAACACCGGGGGATACTGAGGGGGATGGGAATTCAAAACAAAATGTTTCCCTTTTCAGAATTGCTGTGTTAACAAGCACATGCTTCTTTACACCGTTAATAAGCCCCAGCAATAACAGAAAAATATTCACTGTGGCAGACACCAGTGATTGTTTTGCCAATATTGTGCAACACGATGTGTATTAAAGTTAAGAGTGAATAATGTATGTCTTGGATGCCTGTTTTTCTCTGTAGCATTCAGCAGTTTGCCCACATCTACAGCCAGAAGATGGGCATTAAGGATGAGGTGCTGCGTAAGACCCTGTGGGGGGATTTCTTCCTCAACGCCAAAGCCAAGAAGATCATGAAGGGAGCTCAGGTAAGACAGGACCACGCTCCCATCTTAACCCTGTCCTTCTCCTCTGTACAGATTCCCTCTCTTCTGGACTTTGACTCCAACACGCATGTCTTAACTTGTCTGTAGCTTCTTTTCCCAGACTACAAGTTACCCATGTCAGCAAGGGCATCCTCTTGCACTCAGTCTTTCTGCTCAGATAAATATTATAATATATAATATATATGAGCTGTTTACATATAAAGCGGTCCATTATCTGATTTGGGGTCATTGCTTTGATACATTAAAATGCCCGCTACAGGGATTCTAGTTCATTCTTCCTGACTGCCATGCAAACAGCACAACAAATCACATAAACATAGAACACATTACAGTATAAACAGATAAAGGGGAGGAAAATAAAAACATCCTATAGAGGCCGATTCTATAATATTATATCGTATAATTATGGATGATGTCCTGCTAGTGGAGGACGCATAGGTCAAACCTGTATTCAATGAAAGTCATGTGTGACCGAGGGTGACCCCCTGCCTCTACTACAAACGACCGGTGTGGTCCTTTGTAGTAAGGGCAGGGCAAAGGACCGGTGTGGTCCCTTGTTAATCTTCTCGCATGGTAAGGTGGCGTTACAGGTCTCGAGACTAACTGAATAAATATTATCCGTGCACAGAGTTCCAGCTTGACAATTGCCTCGTAACCTGTGGTTGGAGCCGCGTTAATTGCGTCCTCCAGGGGCTGCGGCTTGTCAATTGATTGTCGGCTGCTGGTCCGGTCGGAACAGCGGGCTCGCTGCTACTCACTCCGGTATTCGGCATGAAAGCCCTATTAAAATCCCAGCCATACAGCTGAGGTAAGCCAAACCAATCGATGGCACAGGAATCCCTAGAAGGATGTGATCAGGCAATACATGACGTATACCGTAACATTTCATAAGCTATTGGAAGGTAGCGCTATCGCTGCCGCAACTCTTAAGTTTACATTTACAATGTATTTTTTCATAGGCGGGTGGTTTTTCAAACTCGGAAGCTGATCAACTGGTAACCTCAGGATTCGTGTGGTCTCGGTAGGAGGCCAAAATCGTGTATGTTGTAACTAATCATTTGAACAGGTCCAATTTTATTCTAATTAATTTGATACAAACGTATTTCAGAAGATACTAATGCTTAGGGTTAGGGGAAAAATACAAACATGGTGGCACAATGGTAACTGTTGCAGTGAGCCTCAATGTGGATGTGTAAGCAATTCCCTGGTTTTCCGTCTTTAAGCTTTTAAAATGTCTGTCAACCGCTATGCATCAAACAACAGTTTATGTAACTCTCTCAACACATGAACTGCTAAACTAGCTTGAGGTTTACCACTAAGACGCCGGCAAGCTTGTATCACCCTCAGTGTTAAATGAGTGTGTCTAAAAGTCAGTTTACAGTACTTAGTAGTAGAAAGTTGAAGACTTACATTTAAAGAGGTGTGTGTGTGTGTGTGTGTGTGTGTGTGTGTGTGTGTGTGTGTGTGTGTGTGTCTGTCCTAAAATGATAACTGACCAGATGTTATTTCGTTTAGTTTGAGCCCTTCAGTAAGTGGTACTCCAGTCATGCTCTAGTGGTCTCCTCCTCTGTCGTCACATCGCTGTGTGTGTGTGTTTGGATAATGAATGAGGACCAGGCACATGTCTGCCACTCTTGGTTTGCTGTTGACGGAAGTGACTCAGCCGTCCCCGTGGTTCTCTGTCAGCTGTCCGTCTGCCTGTTTCACAGCTCCTAGCTCTCTTCTCGTCTTTCTTATTCAACGCGTGGTGCCGTGTCGGATTATAATTGAACGCTCCCCCCTCCCTCCTCTACTCCCTTTTAAGCCTGAGTGGCGTTTATAGACGGAGTGAATGCGGTTAGCGCGGTAGCCGTTGCGATGCTTAATGGACTCCAACAGCCACTCCTCGGCCCACTCCGCAGTGCCGGCCCGCTGCCCACTCGCTACAGTGGCACTACACTGACCCCCGCTAACTGTGGGCTACCCGCTAATGGAGTGAGCATTTCTATTCCATGCAAAACGGTGACAATGCTAAGCACAGATGGAGCCCATAGTATCTCCCCACTCTCCATATTCCCCTTGTCCTCTTGTCCCCACCCACCCATCCATTATTATTGGATAAGTCATGACACCCAATTACCAAGGGGACAGACAATCAAATCATGGCCCCCTGCCACGTGTGATCATTCTCAGGCGGATCAATAGAGCGATCGATGGGTGCGCGTCGCGATCGATGGAAGTCTATCAACAAAGGCCGCGCGCCGTCGTATCCGCCTGGTGGCGTGGGCTCATTAATGCGCTTAGAGTCGCGGTCACGTTCGGCCGTGCCCGGCGATTGATGCTGATTGGTCGATGAAATTTTCCTGTGTGTTTTTGTGTCTAGCCAGCAGCTTTTATTGCTTCAGGCAGGCAGTCACACGCCACCCCCCCCCCCGCGCGCTAAGCCCCCACAGCGACAGTGACCCCTTCATTCATCCCAAACCTGACTGGCCATTAACTGGTCAGTCAGGGTCATCGATGGACTAGCGAACGGTTATTGTTGAGCAATGTGCTCGGTGCGCTTTGGCACCATGGCAGTTGCCATGTGTGTGTGTGTGTGTGTGTGTGTGTGACATGTATATGGATGTGTGTGTGTGTGACATGTATATGGATGTGTGGAAGAGCCAGACAGGATATGAAAAAACTTCTGTTTATCGTCTTTTAGTCATGTTGTTTCTGTCATGCAACACATTGCACCCATACGCTGGTGCTGGTCGGATCCACTCCACGGGTCTCTTTCTCACACACTTTCTCCTTCTCCCTCTCTCTCTCTCCCTCCCTCCTTCTCTCTCTCGCGCTCTCACGCTCTCTATCTATATCTCTCTCTCCTCGCTTTGTCCCTAGAGACCCCTGACTGTGTTACTGTATCTTGTCTCTGCCAAGCATGCAAACACTAGGGTGTATCATGGTGGTTTATATCAACTCTATACTCAGTAGTACTCAATATTTAAAACATATATGCTGATGCTGTTACTCTTTACTGATGCTGTTACTGCTGTCCCTTTCTCATGCAGGCCAAGGGGAAGAAGCCACTATTCGTTCAGCTCGTCCTGGATAATATTTGGACGTTATATGATGCTGTCGTCACCAAGAGGTGGGTGAACTGCATTTTGCCTATCCCTAACCCTGTTTTAGTGTTTGTTATTTGTTAGAAATGGTTGTCCGTTAAGTTTAGGTGGTATTTCTATCACATCGCACTGTTGTCTTTTAACAACTACCTACTTTAACGTCACATATTCACTAAAATACATCTCCAATACACTGTTTTTATTAACAGTTTTTGTTCAGCAATTGTTTTGGATCGGAAGGTGGCAAAACCCAAAATAATAGCTGAATACAAAAATCACACACTTCATTGGCACCTTCTTTATCTTTCAATTGATCCAACAAAAAAAAAGAGGAATTTGGTGCCGACCAAAAACTCACTCCATTTTGTATGCGATTGTGTCCAGGGACAAGGAGAAAGTGGAGAAGATGGTGACCTCGCTGGGGGTAAAGGTCATGGCCAGGGACTCCCGTCACTCGGATCCCAAGGTCCTGCTCTCTGCCATCTGCAGCCAATGGCTGCCCATCTCACAAGCTGTGCTCTGTATCCCCTGTGTGTGTGTGCGTGTGCGTGCGTGCGTGTGCGTGTGCGTGTGTGTGTGTGTGTGTGTGTGTGTGTGTGTGCGTGTGTGCGTGTGTGCGTGCGTGCGTGCGTGCGTGCGTGCGTGTCAGTGGTGGTCTTGTTGGCCTCATTGTATTAACAAAGCACTTTGTCCCGTGGTACACCAAATTCACCTTTTCACTGCCAACGACAATTACAAGAGCTGTACTTAAATGTACCAAGCTAATCTGATCTATTTATTTTGCTCAAAAGTACATACTTGCATGAACATTTTAGGGTCACTTCGATGTCTAAAGCTACAAATCTTTTGTTTTCTTAAGTAAAGGGTTGGTAGTCGTTTAGACGTGTTCCCTGTATCAGTGTGTTTGGGTCAGGTCAGGTTGTTCTTAACCCCAGCTGTAGCCATGGTGTGTGAGAAGCTGCCCAGTCCTTTGGACATCTCCACAGAGAGGGTGGAGAGGCTCATGTCCGCAGGGGCACGCCGGTTCGACTCCCTGCCAGAACGGACGCAGGAGTTAAAAAATGGTAGGATACAATCTTACACTCGCACGCAGGCACGCACACACACACACACACACACACACACACACACGCATACAGTAACATGAGAAAGCCCAAATTTTGCAAATGGCAGAGCTTATAGGTGGAGGAGTTGGTGAGAACCACTGTATTTTTCTGTTGAATAACCTCTGAAAACAAACTAAATCCTGCTGGTCATCATGGATACTTGAGGTCTTAAAGGACAAGCATGAAACCATGGACATGTGTTACTCCTCGCCTGTTTTTATTTGATAATGACTGTTAGTCGTCGTCGATATGTGTCCGTTCTTGTTGCGTGTACTTGGTTGTGCTTCAAGGCAGGCATGCAGTCTCCGCAGGGGTCGTGTGTGCGTGTTTGGATTGTATTGGTTCCATTCGATTCGTACAGTTGCAGTGACACAGGCTTTCGCCATGACCCTGCTGTCGTGTTCAGTTACATTTCTTTCATTTTAGCCTTTCCAAGTTTTATGTTTCCACTGAAGCTGGTTGTTGACCAAAACGTGCCGCCTGGTTGCGGTGGTGGGGCCAAGTGTTTCGCCAGCCAACCAACCCAGCAGGCCAGCCAGTTACTCAGCCAGAATAACCTTGGCAGCCTGGCCACAAGCAGAGAGAGCCAGGGAGGGGGGGGAGGGGGGGGAGGGAGAGAGAGGGGGAGAGAGTGAGAGAGAGATGCTGAAAGGCTACCTTTCTCCTGCATGTCATTTCAGAGGAAAAGGCCTGAAGATGCATGAAGAGATGTGATAATTGATGACATGATTTGATAATGACGTGATGCATCTTGGTCAGTCGTTCTTAAATGTGAGACGGATTGGATATAGCCAGCACACCATCTTGACCAAAGGTGTTTCATTCAAAGCTAAATAAGGAAATGATTTGCATTGTATGCATGTCTGCTATGCATCAAGTTTCAATTGTGTCTTAACAAAGACCAAGTTCAGTTAGAACATGACATTATACAATCATGGTACAATTGATGGCTACACAAACGGTGACTGCAGTTTTCTTTTGAGGGCTTGTGTCCCATTCAAACAGCAAGCACTACGCTGTGCTCTGAACGCCGTTCATTTCTGTGGCACTTTGCTCATACTGTGTCACTCTTAAAATAACTAATACGAAAACGGCTACCTCTCGCTGTGCTCAAAGATCCAGCTTATTTTGGTCACCTAGCAACCATATGCCCTGTCCTTGGCACACATACCTATACACTGTACCATGGGACAAAGCTCATCGCACCACAGTTTCTGTTTGAATGGGGCTTCAGGGCTCTTTGACTTCAACTAACACGGATGAACTAGGTTTCACTTGTTGTGCACTGTATGCTCTTCTTTGATGGCCGTGCATTCTGTGTGGGTTACAGCCTTCATCCAGTGCTCCAGCGAGGCTGAGGTACCTGTCATCGTCTTTGTGTCCAAGATGTTCGCCGTGGATGCCAAGGCTTTGCCACAGAACAAGCAAAGGTAAGGTGTGTGTGTGTGTGTGTGTGCGTGTGCGTGTGTGTGTTTGTGCGTGCATGTACACGTGCATTTCCATCCAATAGATGGTGCTACAGCCCCGTCAGCCCCCCCCTGATAAGACTATTGATGTTTGACCCTGCCTCAACACTGTACCAACACGTCTCGTAACACTAGTATGAGGAGAGAGCACCATGAATGAGTATGACTAGGTGATAATTACCATGAACCATATCGGATCTACATACAATCATTATGTAGTCTTACTGTCATTATACACATTGATTTGTGATTCGTGTAACCCATCTGATTAGTGTAGTTAATGGGTCTAAATTGGTTATGAGAAGACATGCTCTGAAAATCGGGTTGGAACGTAAATCGGAAGATCATATATATTTCAATGTAATACATCATAATGATGTATTCATAATCCCCATATAGGCATTACTAGGCCTGCAACCGTTAGTCGATTAATCGATTAGTCAATTAATCGAATATATATATATTTTTTGTTTTGTTTATCGATTCATCGTTTAGGTTATTTATCTTTGGACTCTTGTAACTTGTGGCATTTGCTATTAATTATTTAACATTTCTAGACGAAATGATTAATCAATTAATCGAAAAAAGTATCGTTGGATTGATCAACTATGAAAATAATCGTTAGTCGCAGCCCTAGTCATTACAATGACAAAATTATTCCCGTCTCCCAGCCTTACAGGGTATGGAATGAATGCTATAGACGCCCTTGTTATTGTCAACACTGATGCATTCTAATAGTCTTACAATACTGTGGTGAGGGCGCACATAATAATAGTCTTTACCACATATGCATGCGCTCTTTGCATGGGTGGCCCCTGTGGGAATATTATTTTAAGGCTTTTAGATTCATTCCTGCGGTCACATACCGCTGCTCTACTTGTGATGTCATCCCATCCTGTGCGCGTAAAAGGCTGAAAACTAAAACCAAGTTGTTTATCGCTCTGGGTTTATTGGCCCCCCCGCCCGCCCTGTCTCGCAATGTCAAATATTGGTATTAATAGAACTCTACTGGACAGTGCCCTCTGTCGTTGTATTAGGTCATATTCTAAAACAAACATTGTACCATTTATTTTTGTCTTTCTCTTCACCACTTTTCACAACCCTCTC
Organism: Merluccius polli; assembly: GCA_030340625.1. Taxonomy (NCBI): domain Eukaryota; kingdom Metazoa; phylum Chordata; class Actinopteri; order Gadiformes; family Merlucciidae; genus Merluccius; species Merluccius polli. Next base: position 58,107 of record JAOPHQ010002920.1, read on the forward strand.
GGGGTCCTCAGGTTCAAAGTGAAAGATGGTTGGGTGGGGGATGGTTTTTTCAATTATTTTTTTTTTCCCCCTCCATTTTGTTCTGTCTCCGTCATCCTTGGAGGTGAACTCGGGGTAAACCACAACCTCGAAAGCCTCCTCCTCCTCCACAGCTAATGACGGATGGGCCCTCTCCACCGGCCCTGCCGCGCTCCGCTTTTAGAAACACCAACGTGGTAAAAAAATAAAAAATGCATCAGGCGACTCCTCTTTCCATGATCTAGCCCCATTAATTTAACCCCTCCCCAGCCCTTTTGTCACCCGCTCCTCTCGACAAACGCTTTTATTTTGAAGGCCGGGGGGTCAAAGTTGCCACTTCCTGCATACTAGGAGGGAGCGAGGATGGATGGCAAGAGAAGGAATCCATGCGCTTTTAAAAAGGGGGCTACAGTAAGAACAGGCTGCCACGGTTTCTTATTGAAAACAGATGTTTGTAGGGAACTAGGATTGATGGTGGAGAGCATTAGGACTCCCCTGTTGGTTTAATGTCCCGGCCTGCCTGTGTGTGTGTGTGTGGGTGTGGGTGTGTGTGTGTGTGGGTGTGCATTTGTACGTGTAAGGGTCCTAATAGCCTGGAGAGTGCTCTTTGTCTCCTCCTCTGTGTAATGGCATGAGAGTGATCTGTGTATGCAACAATAACAGCATGGCTCGCTCTGAAGATGAAGTATAGAGAAATGATTGAAGTGAGTTCAGCTTGTTCCCTTCTTCCTATGTTTTTAGTGTGTGTTCATTTTCCTGATTTATTCTAGCGTGACAGATGGAAACTGTTTATATGAAAATAATGACTGCTGAATTGAGCCATAGGTCGTTTCAGTTTAGTTTTTTTACTTATATATAGTTGTGGCTATTATTTAGATTTGATGTACTCCAAATCTGTAGTAAAAATGTATTTGATTTAGGGGATCATTGTTGTTATTATTGTTTCATATATTATTTCAGCACAAAAACAAGTGTTTTTAATTTCACTTTGGCAAATGAGATGTATAGTAAATATACTCTCTGGCTTAAAAACAAATGTACACTGGCACTCGTACAAGTAGTATTTTTACGAAACCAAAGAAATCATCTACTCAAAAGGCAACTGAGTCACAACAAGTGTATGCCGCACAGTGACGCACTGAAACCAAATGATATACGCTGAGGGTTACTGCTTTCAAAGTGGACTGGCTCTATGCATGCATGTCTGTCTTTACTTTCCCCTCTCCCGCCCTGTTTCGTATGCCTAGATCCTGGGTGTATTTCATGCTTTAGCCCTGCATGAGTACAAAGGAAATCCAACTATAGCCGCTCTGGTTGGCATCTCCTCTCCCTCCTACTCAACGCTCCACTCTACTCCCCTCTCTCTGTCTCTCTCTGTCTCTCTCTTTCTCTCTCTTTCGCTCTCTCTCTCTCCCCCCTGTCACAATGCGGGCTCCTAATTGCAGCCTGTGCCATTGCTTGCCCAAGGAAACAGAGCAGCAAGCTGACGAGGGGAGACCTAGACAGCCTGTCAGGGAGAGGGAGGGAGGGAGGGAGAGAGAGGGAGAGAGAGAGAGAGGGGGAGAGAGGGAGAGAGAGGTGGTGGTAAGAGATGGATATATGAAAAGGTGGGATGGGATACAGGGTATATGTAGGGTCTCCCCTGTAACACAGTATGTCAGTGAGTAAACCCTGTCCAAACACCTGGTTAATGAGCCTGCCGCCACTGGCATTTCTGATGCTGCCACCCTGTGCTGAAGACGCACACACACACACGCGCACACAACCACGCACAGATATACACGCATTGCATGCACATTGGCTTGCTTTCTACATCGATGACATAATGCGGTACATATGTATAGGGTACAGCCAAATATGCATGTAGGAGGCCTGTGTTGTTGACGTATGGAAAGGTTTTCCACCTCATGCTGTCTTTATGGCAGCATGTCGGGTCGGACCGGAGCCTTCTAAGCCTTGGAAGAACAGGCGCATGTTGGTGGAGGAGTCACCCGGTCACAGGTGCTCAGGCTGAGGAGCATCTGCGGCGTTCCTTGCCTGGCTGATCTACGTTGTTTGAGTGGAGGACACGCTCACATTCGCCATGCATATTATAATAAATCCAAACCAATACGCGGTAGTACAGCTCAAGCCTCCACTCGACTCCTCTGGGCCGACCACATGAATCTGACCGCGCGAGTCCGATCACGTCCGCACCGAATCACATCGCTACACTCTGAAACCTCGGGCACAGAGAACCATTACTTCAGCTCCATCCAAGCCTCCGGCCAAGTCTATAACATCATAACAATGTTATTCGAAGTAATGTAAGTGGAGTTTGTTTGTGTAGACCTTTGTCACGGTCTCAGACCTGACCACAATGCGGTATACAGTAAGTATTGATGGTGATGGTGACTAGATCACTCTGCCAGACGGTCAGCAATAAAGAGTGGTGGTCCGCAACAAAAGGAAAGATGAAGCGAATCATTAAAGTTAATAATACAATTCAAAGTTGAAGTTATTATTCAGTTATTACACACACACACACACTCACACTCTCCTATCATAATAGATGATTATTTTCCATGGAGAGGTAGATGATGTATCTGTGTGGACATGAACATAGCTGTAATATTATCATACCTCAACGACATTAACTGAACTCCTCTCTCCTCAAACGGTGTCGCAAATACTGTCGCGTGTTGGCTCTCCGTGACGCTCTGTCATGTTGTAGTCAACACACGGTTCACGGTGACATAGCGGTGTCTTGCGAGATGAGAACCTCGGAGCGTGTGTCGTAGCAAAGTTTTCTATCCCGGAATCGAAAATTGCACCTTTTCTTTAAGGTGTGATAAGTGTGTATATATACACCGTTATTTTATCACTTTCAAGCGCCGTCCTCCTTCATATGTCTTCTGCATAGCAGCTTCCATGATGCATTATGTATTAATATACTGACTATATATCGGTGGTCCTTACTACCAGTTGAGCCATATATATATATATATATATATATATATATATATATATATATATATTGTTTAAACTTAATTCAGTAGAATAAATAAATAAATACATAAATACATTTTATTCTCTTCATGTATTATAACTGTCTTGAAATGGTGGATGAAATGGTCTTCAGAAACACAACACACCGTCCGGTGGTCTTCTCTCTTTGCCTGTAGAGAGAGATTCACATTGCTACTCAATGGAGAACACCCTGTTTTCAAAAGTACATTCAAACCTTTTTGTTTTTTAGTTTCACCCCATCTTAATTCAGTCCCCAGTCCATTGTAATAACCTTTAAGCCAGCCTCATGCTAAGTGACTCATTCTTTGTTCTTTGTGATCTTAGAAACACGACTACTTTATTCATGTGGAAAGCAAGTCTGATCACATTAAAAAGCATCGTCGGAGTCACTAAGTGAATAGTCGTTGGCGTTTTAAATTCCACTGCTTATTAAAAGCACTGATGACGTTCAGCAATTTTCACAACTGTGAAAGGTTGTCCGACTTCAAGACAAGGCTGAGACATCAGTGCTCTTTTCAAGGAACTCATTAAGCATAGACTGAAATTCATTTTGATGGTTTAATTTGTGCCGAATTCATACCCTAATGTTGGCTAACGTGGTCGGAACAAATCACACATTTTCCCGTTCAAGTCACTTTTTTGGTTTTATTGATAGGCTGCGTTTTTTGATACAGATATCAGATTGATTGTGCATGTGCTGGAGTTGTAGAACGAATACATGTCAATGAATTAGTCATAAGAGTAATACATGTGAGGTAATGTAATCTTTACGGCGTACGACTCAACGACAACACCTCTGCTTCCACTCATGGTTAGACAAATCGGATTCAAAGGCTCATGTGCACATTGTGGCGTGCATGGAGATTAGCCTTTTTTTAACCATTTTTCACAGGCTTTTTTAGTGTTGATTAAACAGCTGTGAGGAAGCCTGCTAATTGCTTTAGCAAAAATGGATTGATGGATGGATTGCAAGCTTTGTAGCTTTCTTATGTTTATTATTAATCTGGGGTCCAGCAGTCCTACTATGTTATAGCACAACTTCTGGGGTGAGACAGCACAGAGCCCTGGCCGGAAACCAACAACTGCCAGGGCCGAGTTATGCCTTGTTTCCTGTTTTGCTTTTTTTCTTACTGATTTGTCACAGACATTTCGGCTCTTTGGCCGCTAGGTTTGTTATATTTCTTATTTATACGTAACCCTGGTGTGACTGGTGTGTTGCATACCGTCATCTGTACCAGATGACGGTACCTGTGAATAAGCCGTGGGCACACACGCACGCACACACACACACACAAACACACACGTGCACGACGCTGCAGGGCACTCATCTAGGTGCCGTTGTCATGGCAGCCATCATCAATGTGGCTCTCGAGAGTAGTTCTAAGGCCAGTGCAAGGTGGAAGAAATTACAGCAACCCTCTCTCCCCATGCAAACATACTCACACACATTAGGTGTATTTGCACTAGGGATGGGCGCGGTTATTCGAATATTCGATTATTCAAAATGACGTGGGTATTCGACTTTTGCTGTAGCGGATTTTGTTTAATTTTTGCCTAAAGTTAATTTAATATTATTCATTAGCTATATTAATTACATATTGTTCATTAAACGTGTATACTAATGCCATTTAAAATATGTAAAGTAGAAGGAAAGAAAAAACACAATTGCAATACATTCGATACATTTTTGTGCCTTTGCGCATCACGTAGTTCAAACTTGCAGGCACACCAAAATAAATGGCGACCAAAAGAAGCGTGGAAATAGTTTGACCAGATTGGTGAAGAGAATGTGTGAATACTTGGCCATACCGGCAACCTCTGCTCCAGCGGAGAGTCTTTTCCACGGCGGGCTTGATTGTAAATCGCCTATCCCCCGAGCACGTAGATATGCTAATTTATTTAACAAGAATGAGTGAAGCAGTCGGTGGGCTTATGTGTTATGTTAACTGGAAATGTTTTAGACTGTAGTTCTGTTATATGCGCATCATGCGTAATGCAGGCCCATGCGCTGCAAGTGGAGTTCTGTTGATATCCAAGCCCACCAGTTACTTGAATCTTACTTGAACCTTGAATGTACTTGAATCTAATTTCAGTTTGTGCCTTAAGTATGCAATACTGTTCATTCATATTCTTGTCTAAAAGGATGGTTTCGTTTCAACTCGTTTCGATTCAGCATACTGATTTCGAGTGTTTTTTTTTCTTCTAAAATGCTCAATAAATTTAACAAATTGGATTTGATTTCCTTATTTATTTGACTAATAGATGAAAAACTAATACATTTGTTTAGTGAAGGCCGGATCACGGAAGCCATTCAGGCTACATTATGAGTGCGCTACACTTTTATTTTTTTTATTATTATTTTTTTTGTAGTTTGGTTATTCCATTATTATTATTATTATACTTTTTTTTTTTTTAAATAGAATATTTGAATATTGATATGCCTTCAAATGCCCATCCCTAATTTGCAGACACACACACACACACACATCACATCTACATAGATCAGCAAAGGATTATCCACCAGGGCTTGTGTTCATGGATCTGGTAAAACCATATGTATCTAGAGGAGTCCTTAATTAATTACAGCACACTACATTACAGTACTTTTAATGTTTTTACAATTCGTATAGGAGAAGAGAAAATTGCAAGTGTTTATTCTTGACATCTGCAATTACCTTGTGCCTCAGACATAATTTAAAAATCCGAAAGTTAATGCAAGCTTTGAAGGTCCAGTATGTAGAATTTACTGGCATCTAACAAATGTACTTGGCACAAATGGGATGTAGTATTCATAAGTATGTTTTAATTAGTGTATAATCCCATGAAAAACAGAATCGCTGTGTTCTCATTACCTTTTAGAATGAGCCCTTTATATCTACATAGGGAGCTGGTCTCCTTCCACGGAGGCCGCCATGTTGCACCGACATGTTTCTACAGTAGCCAAGAACGGGCAACGGCTCTAGAGAAATTGCATATTGTTGTTAAGACTAAAATAGGTTTGTTCGCCAACATTTAGTAGCTGGAGTTTTACAATAATGTCCGCCCCTGCCAGGAACGTCCCGACATCAAAACTGAATGTAACATTTATAGCACTTCTGTGGTGATGTTTTAAAATAATCACATCTCAAAGCGGTTTATGTAGTTTGAAAGTGTTTTTGGTTTTTTTCAGTTAGAAAGGTATTGGATATTCAACCGATATTCACACTCCGGATTACAGTGATCTGACGCAAGGAACCAAAGACGTCATCACCGGTATGAGTCCCAGTGTGTCAAGCAGTGTATACCTGCCCACCCAGGTGTCTACCTGCCCAGGTGTCTACCTGCCCAGGTGTCTACCTGCCCAGGAAATGGGGCTTCCAAGCAAAGCCGTCGGCAGCACTCCTCTCTAAAGAGCCATCGTTTGGTCAATATTTCTACACAATAGGGGAACTACAGTACAAAGTATCCTGCCCTAAACAATATCCTAATTAAAGCACAATTAAACCGGATACCGCTCATGTTTCAAAATGTTCCCAATAGATTTAACAATAAAATCGTTTGGAAGTGTATTCCACTAGTTCTACAACAGTGAAAAGCAGGTAACTGTGGCCAGTGGAGCTCCGGTGTGAATGTAACGCACATTGACTGTATAAAATACAGGGGAGTTTTGATATTGGTGGAAACTATCACAGACTTGAACAAAAAATCAAAACAAGTACACGAGTAGTCGTGTCGTTGTAGTTTTGATTTGTTTTGTGTTTTTTAAACGTAGTTTTTGTTTTTATTTGAGTTAACAAAATGCTTTTACCACTCTGGTGTGCACATATCAAGCGGGGATCTCTCGGTTGTGAGTGCGTTGTGCCTTGCCTTAAACAGATGAGTTTATTAATAGGTACATTTGAAATTAAAAAACGGTTGTAGAATCGAGGTATTTCTCTTGTATAAACAGGGCATATATGTATGGGCAATTTCAAAGTCGCTAATTGATTCAAAGTGTAAATTGATGTAAGAAGACAGTTTAAGCATAAGGTTAAGCATTTGAAGGTTGTATACAAAAAAAAATCTGAATTCACTGTCCGTCGCTTTGGATAAAAGCGTTGGCTAAAAGACTAGATATAATAGTAGGCCTGAATAGCAGTTTATTAATATTTGAACAAAACCATTTTGGAAAGGGATAACTGCACACACTTTATTTCAGCTCCAGTCAATGAGTGATGAGTGATGAGTTGGCAATCTTGTCATCTCTATGTCAATTATTGCCTCTTTAGACTACTCCAACTCCTCATCTGAAGTTCTGGATTTAGCAGAATTGCCGTCTAATGGGTCCCAGCCGACCCAAATTGTTGTTTATTCTTCAGCAGAGATTTGTGTAAATCACTGCTGAACAACATCCAGACAGCTCTGACACATTTGGATGTTCTGCATGTGCATCAAAGGAACGTGGTAATATTAAGAAATCTAAGACAAGCAAAAGAGTCGAATATATGTATGGTATTGTTATGTGGGTATTTCAAAACATTTTTCTTGCGGTGGCAGCTAAAAAAAAATAAAAAATATAGACTAAAGAAATCAAAGTGAAGGAAAACTCACCATGGGGCATTTGAACAAATCCATATGGAGCACTCAGTGCTGGGTGACATTTTTGTGCACCCCAAGTCTGGCAGAAAGTATCTGCAATCAAAGACCTCTGGTGGTGAAAATGGCCTTAATGCTGTGTTGCTTTTTTCTACTGCTTTTCCCCCGCCCTCCCTACCTCGTTTCCAATCACCATTCCTCTAAAGGATCTGCTTGTGGTTTTGAGCGTCCTGCGCAGATGTTTGGAAGCCATTACCTCATTTACCAAAAAGCGGTGAAGGCCCAGCAGACTCTCCACACTGTTCCCATTATTAGCCAATGAGCGACTTATTTGACCTCGTAGAGATAAATACACACACACGCCCACGTGTCCACACACACACACGCACGTGCGTACGCACGCACAGTACACACGCACGCGCTCACACACACACTTGCTCTCTCTCTTTCTCTCACACACACACACACACACACACACACACACACACACACACACACTGGAAATTAGCTGTGGCCTGTATTGGAAAGCATGTGGCAGTGGCACTAATGCATGGGACTTACCAGGGTGGTGCCTGTTTTCTATGTGCTGGGGGTGATGGGTGAAGAGAACAAAGTGTTAGGCAGATATAAAAAGCCTGCCTTCACTTAACCATTTTCCCTGTTTCTCTTTTTTTTCCTCTAATTGCAAAGACACTCAGAGGCACGGCGTGCATGCTTGTGCTACGATATATAGCTCTTTTTTTTGTTAGGCTGGAGTGTTTTTTGCGGTCTCCACATATTCCTGAATGCAGAGGCTGCTGCTGTTGTCCTCGCTTAATACTCGCTACGCTATAAGCTCCAGTTTGACCACAGCCACTGCTGCTGTTTTCGAGACGAAATTATAGGGTCTTTCATTTTTTCATTTTTTTTTTTCTTCTTCGCATGGTTTTGTCATCGCTGGGTTAAACCTTCTTCTGTCAATCGGTGCTATTGTGACCAGCTGTGTTGCTATAGCCACTGTGGTTTTTTCCTTTGAGCAGTGCACCGCTCCAAGAAGACGGGGCACGTTTCCCAATGTAATTAAGTGATAATTGCTTTCGTTCTATTTTCCCAGCGCCGCCCTGAGAGGTGCGTTTCTAGGCAGACTCCATATTGTAGCGGGGGGGGAGGGGAGGGGAGGGGAGAGGAGAGGAGAGGAGAGAAGAGAAGAGAGAGAAGAGAGAGAGAGAGAGAGAGAGAGAGAGAGAGAGAGAGAGAGAGAGAGAGAGAGAGAGAGAGAGAGAGAGACCCTTGAAAGGGAAGGTCATGTTTACTAGAGGTTTGAAAGCACTGTGTTCAGTGCTCATACTTTACATCATACTGTGTATCTCTATTGAACAAGTACAATGATGTATGCAACATCACACTTCTTCCCCGATTCCTTGTATGCTTGGTCCCAATCTTATAGCCTGCTCTACCTGGAAATGCATCATATTACGAAAGCAATACATCTTTCATGATAAAAAAAACGAAACAATTCAACGAAAAATAAAAAAATTGAAATGTGCCTATACCTGCATATACATATGTAGCTTTTTAAGATCATGATGGTTTACATCGGCGCGTTTCAATTATTGATTTACATTTTTTACAATTTTTGATTTAATTTGGTTTTGGCTAAACCAACACATTAACCATGCATGTGTTTGTCTATGTCTTTGTATTTGTGTTGACCCCCAGGCCCTTGACCCAGGAAGAGATCGGACAGCGCAGGGAGCTGGCTCGACAGAGACATGCCGATAGGATGGCAGCCAATCAGCAGGCGGAGAGCTCTGCTGACCCCGCCCAGTCGTCAAGCGACACACAATCAGCCCAACCAGGTGGAACCAAAATCCCAGGCAAGCGAATCCACAGTTTAACACAAATGTTCATCATTAGAACTTATATATATATATATATATATATATATATATATATATTGATTTAGTCTCGCTATGATGCTATTAACCCTGTTAGAAAGTAGTTCTTATATGAGTTGGTTGCCATCTAAAGATTACTATACATCCTCCATTGTACATTGTACAAGGAAAAAATGGTGTTTGTGTGCAGTCGATCTAATGGTGTCTCAAATGAATCGTAAAGGAAAAAAAGTGATTGACCCAATTATATACCTATGCTGACCAATCTTGTCCCGTGATATACGCTAATGTGTTTTTATGTAGCGAAACCCCTTTTATAGATCTTTAACCTTTAGCTGGTTTTTAACCTTTTGCTGTGAGAGCAATCTGGTGGGTAGTTATGCTGCGTTCTTTATGGTCGGAGGTGGGAAGTCAGAAGTGGCAATCTCCGACCGACGTGCGTTTGAGCTACAAAGTCAGAAAAACATGGATGCTCACACTAAACTTTGTGTTGTGCTTACTTACAAATGTATTCTTAAAACAGCTAATAACAACATTGACATTTAATTGTATGGGTTTAACCAACGATTGTATTGATATGCTGATTGGTCTGAAAGCGTACTAAGTGTGTCAAAAATGTGTGTTGTACATGCCGTTTCATTACATTTTTCCTAATAGGAAGTCAGAATTTCCGACCTCCGAGTTATAATTGAACGCAGCATTACACTTTACCATGCAGTGGGTGCATGGCATGTATACCAACAACAGCATCCGCGGTCACAAAGGTGTGTATCTATCCTTGCAGGAGTCGAGGGCGTCTCCAGCCAGATGGAGAGCCTGGCAGGGAAGGAGCCCCGGGTAGAGGAGGTGGCGAGGGAGACGTTTGTGGCGTTCGCCAGGGTCTACAGCGGGGTGGTCCGGCGAGGCCAGAGGGTCTTCATCCTGGGTCCCAAGTATGACCCGGCGCAGGGTCTATCCATGGTAATACACACATGCACACACACTCGACATACTGTCCCGTTATACTTTTTTTCCTTTTTAATGTACAACAAATCTCTCTCTTTCAGGTAATGGATGGATGAACATGTAGAGACTAATAGAATTCACTGAGCCAAATACATCAGTTATGTAGTCAGTTTTACTCACTGTGCTTCTTAGGAAGCTTAACTGCTGCTTTTCCTCAAGGTCTCAATCCCCCTATTCATCATTACTGCTATTTTAAGCATCTATGTGGTACGAGCACCATTTTCCACTTAATTAGCAATTCTTCTTCGAAAGGCGATTAAATGTAACAACGCAACACGGAGCAGATTCTATTCAAAGCTGTTCTCTTGCAAAACACTTAAATTGTCTTCAGGAATTCGTGTCTGTGTGTAGATGTAGGTCTCTGCGATGCTTGTGTAGCCTCATAATATTACGGTAGATTATAATTCTGCATCTGGCGTATTCATAGTTGTGTTTTGAGCTTGCGGTTTTTCCTGAATTCCATAACCATTGTTGTTAATAATAATAATAATCTCTCTCTCTCTCTCCCTCTCCCTCTCCCTCTCTCTCTCTCACTCTGTATCTCTCTCTCCCCTGCTGCCTGCCAGCTGCCGGAGGGCTGCATGGCGTCGGACTGTGTACCAGCAGTGCCTCACCTCACCTGTTGCACCGTGAACAGCCTCTACCTGCTCATGGGCCGGGAGCTGGAGGAGCTGGAGGAGGTGCCCTCTGGAAATGTCCTGGGTGAGTACCATCGGCCCACCTGATGTACCCTAATGCCAGGGGATCAGACTACGCAACATTTTTGTCTTTCACGATGGTCACCGTGTCAAATTAGGCAATTGTTGCATCATAAAATCTTGCCGCCTTGGTCTGGAGACGGGGCACGCTACACATTTGACCGTGACGTGTTCAGTCTTAACTAATTGGTGTCAAGTTCACCTGGAATCGGGGAGGAGGGGTTGCTATTTAATTCATTGTTTGTGCACACGTCGTCGGGACAATGCGGTCAACCATCCAAATGCGTCGTAACGCATCCCAGACAACACATCGCAAGCTGTTGACGTGTCACATTACATGGGGTACGACAGCCCGATCTGATGTCCATGAGGCTGAAAGATTGTCTGCAACCCCAAAATCTTGTTGGAATCGGTCTGAATTTGTGTAGTCTGATCCCGGCATAACCTGGTGTACACTCTGGTGAAGAGCATCCCGATGCTGCCAGATGGTTCTTCTTTCAGTTGGCAGTTGTCAGTTGTTTCGCCCATGCACTACTTGGCCAGTGTACAACAACCTACGAGGTTGAGTGGGATGTGGAGTGCAAATTAAAATCATTACTGTAGGGTTGATGGAGCTGTCACCCCTCTCCTCGATCACAAAAGCGATGCATGATGTTCAGTTATTTGCCTGCTCTTTTTCTCATTTTATTTCCGACTTTGAGGCTAACAGATATATATATATATATATATATATATATATATATATATATATATATATATATATATATATATATATATATATATAAATGTTGTCTTGTTTTCTAATGTTGTAGTGCCAGCACACTCTCCCTTACCATTTTAAGCCCTTGACATGCACCTGCATGTGTTCCTTCTCTCCCTGTCCAGTCATACACATGACTCTGCATTCAACACCCTGTAATCTCTACTTTGACATTCACTTTCACAATGAAGGTGCCCTTCATACATCCGCTGAGACGATACAGCCAGATGCGTAGATAATATCTATTCCAGACAAATGATATATCTGTCTCCTTTCTGATCACTTTCTGTTTTTCTCTCACTCGGTTACATGAGTGCGGTGTAGTGTGGATATGGCTGAACGGCCCTGATACCTGATAGACAGAAATCCTGCCTCTTCTGTCTTGTCTGCTGTGTGTGTGTGTGTGTGTGTGTGTGTGTGTTTGTGTGTGTGGGGGGGTGTTGAGATGGTGGTGAGCGTTCTTCTTGCCAGAATAATTTACCATCACCATCACGGGTCGTCTTTCCTCGTCCTCATGCTTCACCGGCCCGAACGAGAGCTCACGACCGGATCTAATTAAACACAGCTTGTACTCCCACCTCAAGCTCCAGCCCTAGCACTTAGGCTACTCTGCGATGATAAAAAAAAATATATATATCTCCGATGTGCAGTTCTCCTCAATGAGTCACCCGCCCCTCCCTCTCTCCCTCCCTCACCTCGTCTCGCTGCAGTCTCAGCACAGTTCTGGGTTGAGGGACCATGAATACCTAACGCTGTAAGTAAGTGGCACTGCAATTTCAGCCGGGGATGGTAGAGGCTCTGTGGCGTCGACGGCGTGGATAGGGGCCATCAGACCTCGGGCATGGTCTCTTCAGGGCGAGGCTCTGTCTCGGACACTATCATGAATTATGAAAGCAGCATGCATTAGGACACTGACGTGTAGTATTCACTCAGCTACTCTGGGGCCCCTTGGGGGCTGGGTGTGTGTTGCAGGGTGGACACAACAAGAGAGAGCAATTGTCGATAATCAGCAGCTGGCCTGGGAGTGACCATCGCTTATCCCTCCACTTCCATTAATCAGTGGGGAGCTGGAGCTCAAGAATTGGCTGAAAATGGATTTTGGCAAGTGGCTGTTAGGCGTCAATGAAGCGAAAAAACGCCTCCCCTTGGTTGACAAACAAGCTTCCCAAACAGTGTAACGATGACTGTTGCAATAATGTGTGAAGCCCTGCATCGTCTCCTTCTTCGTCTTCTTCTTCTTCTTCTTCTTGCTTCTTTCTTTTTTGTCTTTCCCTTCTTTGTTTCTTAATAACACGCCCGTGTTTCTACACCTTTCTCTTTTTGTAAAAAAGAACCGATGTGATGACTAAGTAAAATGTAGAACAAAGGGAGTGCGAGCAGTGGGAGGAAATGACTCCGACCCCACACACACTCTTTCGTCTTCTCTCTTACCCTCGCTCTCTCTAATACTCTCGCTCTTGCTCTTGCTCTTGCTCTCGCTCTCGCTCTCTCTATTACTCTCTATCTCTGCCCGCCATGTGGGAGCCATCATTCCACTCCTGTTAGACTGAATGCAGAGAGAGTGAGAGACTTAGAGAGAGAGGAAGTTGCCAACGGAGTGCCAGTGGATAAACCCCAGCAGGCTTGGCACTGATTACACCCCCATTATTATTCAACGGCTGGAGCAAGTAATTGGAGAGCAAGAAGCAAGGACACACTCCGGCACCACAGACACAACTGTAAACGCTCGCCCCCTTTGCCCACGTATGCACGCACATGGGGGCCTGTGTTTGATGCTGGGAGGGGTACATAATTTTTCTGGTGAACCGCACGACGGCGCTCGGTGCACTGGCCGCATGACAGAGCGCCTCGCTCTGGCGCTCAACTCGTTTTTTTATATAAACGAACGTACGGCGCGTTGATGGGCGGTTGGGAAGTGAGACCCTCCTCGAAGGCAGCTGTTCCAAATTGATAGCAGAACACGCAGACACACACAGGCACATGCTTGTACTGTACGCACACACGCACACACACACACACCAAAGGAAGGCAGCTGCTGCGTCTATTGTTCCCTACCGCCGCTCCGCCGGTGTTTCCTGCCAACCGCTGGAAACGATGGCCTCGTGTCCCGGCTTTAAAGGCAAATCAGCCCTCCAACAATGCTGCCAAGAAAAAAATTGGCCTCTTCCGTTCGACCTGAATGTGTGTGTGTGTGTGTGTGTGTGTGTGTGTGTGTGTGTGTGTGTGTGTGTGTGTGTGTGTGTGTGTGTGTGTGTGTGTGTGTTGGGGTGTGCTGTTTGTCCGGTCTTACTAAGCAGCTTCCTGTATGCTGGGGTTGTGTTACACTGTAACCTAAAGATGAGCTTTCATCACACGGCCAGGACTATTACTCATTTTCTTTTTTGTCTTTTTCCGGTGTTTCAGTGAGATTTGTTTTTGGTTGTGTGACAGAGTCTGGGGGGAGGGGGGGGGGGGGGGGGCGAGGAGGGAGTAATCTCCGACAGAGCTCTTATAGTGACACAGCACTTATAGTGACACAGCTCTAATAGTGTCCTCATCAACATCTGAGAAGGCAGCTGCTGGCATGTGTGACATGTTTCATGCTTGACGCTAGTTTTGAAAACTCTGCAGAGAGAATCGGAGTCATTGTCTTCCATCTTTCGTGGACAGGCAAGACGAGCAGGTATAGACGTCCAGCCAAAGCAGTCCAATGAGAATAGATTATGTTTTATTGTAATGCTATAATCGCTCACCCCCCGCACCCACCAAGGCTCTAGACTGCCACCAATTTGCCACCAAAAATCTGTCCAGTGCCACTAAAAAAAGAATTTGTGGCATTAGTGCCACTTGACTTTACCTCCAAAAAAGCTGAGATGCAATTACCCAATTTTTGTGCAACCAAATGATGTGCTACTGCCACTATGAAAAACTTAGTGGCAGCAGTGTAAAATGTTAGTCTGGAGCTCTGCCCACGTATGCGCACATATGGGGGCCTGTGTTTGATGCTGGGATGGGTACATCGTTTTTCTGGTGAACCGTGCAACCGTGCTCGGTGTATAAACAAACGTGGCGCGTTGATGGGCGGTTGGGAAGTGAGACCCTCCTCGAATGCTCCTTAGAACAGCCTCCTAAGACCAGCAGAAGACTACATCGAAGCCAAATCACAATACTAGGATAACCAAACATTGACATACGCTCGACATGGAGTCTCCTTGTGGTATTGATACATCACAAGGCTCTAATGATAGTTTCCAGATTCGCTTTTGTTTTTTACATATACTCATTTACACTCCACTTAACCACAGTAGTTGAGCGTTTAATTGCCTCACCCACAGGCATTACTGAGGAACAATTATGGTTAAATCATCTAGATGCCTTGGAGTTTAATGTTCTACTAAAACAGTGACTCCTGGCATCGCCAGACCAATTAACAAATGCTTATTATTTAGTCTGGAACCGCTCAGTTCAATTTTGATTTCCAAGGGGCGTTATCGACAGGTGCAGATCAAAATGCCTCTGGACGCAATTAGATAGCCCTACAACCAATGAGAGCAACGAAACGTGGGACATAAATTAAACTTTTACCAAATCCTGTCAGAAGTTCTGCAAACATATCTTTCTTAACAACAAAAGCAGTGCAGTTTTTGGTTCTTCTTTTAGAAATAGTATACTGTCCAGTTTATTTAATAGTGTCGCGATAGCGGAACAGACCGCAGTACATCAGCGGCAGCCATCTTGGTTGTTTACGAAAATGCCTTAACGGTGCTCCTATGTACAGTCATTGTATCAAATGACAAAATAATTGTGATCAGTTGTGATTGGCCCGACACGGGCCAGGTCGGCTGCAAATCTGTCTGAGCAGGAGACGGGCCAGCCCCATCTGCCAGAACAAATAAAACATGAGCTTGCAGAATCGTCTGGTTCCCCGGCTAGGGCAGGCTCTGCTGACTGAGATCGCAAGCCCTGACACCCATGTAATGTAATGAAAAGAGCGTACAATACAGATATATATATATATATATATATATATATATATATATATATATATATATATATATATATATAATACAGAGACCTGGTCACATACTGTTACTATGACTATTTCCTACTACTATTCTGTCTCTTCGCAGACGCTTTTATCCAACGTATTAAGTGTCTTTTTTTTGGTCATTAATGAACATTAATGTAGGCATAGGGTTAGGCATCTTACTCAAGGATGCCTACAGGTACATTGCGGACATTGATGTTAGAACCTAGAGTCTGTCTCGTCTCGTCCCGTCTCTACCTATCTTAAAGAGAAAAAGAATCTGTTGACATCACACAACTCCAGGAAGTCCCAAAATCGGAGTCACTCATACCCAAACATGTAATAATACCGAGGTCACCCCTCTATCCACCCCCCCCTCATGAGGAATCACTCACTGCCAAGTTTATTTCTGTGATAGCCCTGTCAAGTGTCGCTCATCCCTGCTAGCCAACGCGTGTATATTAACCATCTGTGTGCTCGGAGCTGAACAATCAAGCCTTCCCCTCGTGTAAGTGGTTCCCCTCCGACCCTTGCCGCTGTAAACCCCGGGATGTTTAGCCTCCTAAGTGAATGCCCCAGCCTGCCCCACAATAACATAACACCCAAAAAGTACCATGCCGGTTCAAATTAAAATCAGAAGATAAGATGCCTCGGCCTTCCCTCAAGCATGTGTTCTCTCGCGTACCCCGGAGCTTCGCCTCTCTCTGCTCTCTCTGGTAAATTTGGATTATAGATAAAGTCTGCAAATGCCTTCCTCGCAGTCTCGTCTTTTCACCGTGCTGGTCTGTGTGGGCCGACATCCCAGCATCCGTCTCACAAAAGTCCATTGTTGTTATCGCGTTGGAGAATTCAGAATTGGTACCATATGCCCACTAACGGCGTTGGGATTTATCTGTGATTGGAGTGGAGAGGTAGAGCAGAGCAGCGTGCAGCCACTTTTGATGGTGTGCTTAGCCGGGGCCAACAGTTTGTCATTGGGGTTTTAAGACGTGGGCAACATCAAACTCCCATCATCAGGGGCCTTAATGTGAAGCAGCTGCCCGGAGAGACACGGCCACAAGCCCAGGACTTGTCCAAGTCGTCTCCTGAGAAGGAGGAAGGAGGGGAAGGAAGGGAGTGCAGTTGGGTTGGAAAGTCTATAAAAAAATGTTTTAAAAAACAGTTGAAATGGATAATGCTGATTCAACAATGATCGACTTTAATGAAAACATCAGTTTTGCATTTAGGGTTTCTTTCGTATTGTGCCAGATTTTCTGAAGCAGAACCTACTGAAAAAAATGATATATATATATATGTCATGTATTCATGAATTAATGTATTCTCATGTATATTCTCTACATGTATATCTCATACAATAGTAAGTAACAATATCTTAAACCTAAGATTTGTGTTTTTATCTTTTGTTGTCAGGTGTCATTATAGTTCTAGGTTTCAGGGTTATGTGTTAACTGAGATTGTTTTACCAATATTTGGTATAATCAATCATGTCAAATGCCTTTTGTACCGTCCATCTTGTTATCACCAGACTGGCGTAATTCCAAAACATCTGATTACACTAGATATAACAGAATAGGGAACATGTGGGAAGCGTTTGTGTCCTTGAACGAGCAAGCAGCTCATCAAGTTTGTTTTCATAGATTTATGTATTGAATGATGAGCACGTGATTGACATCGAACTGTTCAGAGTCACAGGAGGAGCGGGTGGGCTCCTGTACACTGGGGTGGTGGTGGTGGGGGGGGGAGACAGGTCTTATCTGGGATATTGAGTGGATCTTCTTCTTCCGCTGGTGTCTTTTTAAACCACTCCACTGCTCCCTTTAGTCAGATAATGGAGATAAGCCTATTACAAGGAGAGTGGTACACACACACACTCACACACACACACACACACACGTCAATTTAATGACTGTTGCGTGTTGCCAATGGTCAGTCCAAACTGCCAAAGTACATTGATTGTAATGCAAAACAATGTAAAAGTAAGCTTATGTCATGTGTCACGTATACAAGTTAGTTCCTGTGTATATGCGGGCGGAGGGATGGATGTGTGTTTGCCTGGCTGCGTACCAATCTCAGACTCTCGCGGTCTCCCTCTTCCTCTGCCGTCCTTGACCCAGTTTTCAGCGCCGGTCCACCAGCCCCCCCACCCCCAGTCTCACAGCTCACTTCATTTCAGCAGTCTCCTTCACTCCCCTCGGAGATGTATTGACCAGTACACTTAGTACCCACACTCCCAACCCCCCCCCCCTCCACTCCCCATGCTTTGCTCCTGCTCCTGCTCCCTCTCTTCCTCGCCTCTACTCCCTATTCCTCCGCATTCTTGTCTGCCTTCATTCTACTTTGTCTTTAGTCTGTTGCTCGTTCTCTCTCTCATGTCCCGTTTCATGTAGTTTTCTCTTTATACTAGGTCTGATCTGACTTGTAGTCTTGGGTTTTGACTCAACCCAGTCTTGAGTTAACTCACATGGGTAGTCCACCTCCAGGGACGGGGTAGAGAGTAAGCAGAGAGGAAGAGGAGAGAAGGTTGAATCTCCTGCAAAACTTCCAACTATTTTTACAGAAGCAACTTATTTTTTTTTTCAGAACCGATTTGGTTTCATTCGGTTTGTCTGCTCACAAGCTCACCGACAAAGTCTCATTATCCAGTATATACCGTGTCAAACGGACACACAATCTTGACATTTTGTGTGCCTCATCTTTCGGAAAGTTTACAGCAAGTAAAAAACATCCAGAAAGCTCGGTAGCTGGGTCAGCCAAGAGCGATGAGCGGTGAAGCCAGCCAGCCTGTGCCCCAGATAGACACCCAGCAGAGTGCTGCCCATGAGGTGTATGTGTGTGGGATGCAGCTGCAGGCAAACAAAAAAAAAAACAACAGCCGGGCACGTCAGGTAACTACAGACAGTAAGCTCCAGAGTGGAAGCAGGTGATTTATTAATAGGATACAATGGTGTGTTGATACAAGCCCCAGTATTGCCTGGGATTTATACGATTGTAAGATCATCGCGCTCAGATCTCGTCTTTCCTTCGTCCTCAGGGCTGCTCAGCAGTCCAGTCACCTAGTTTACTGATCGTCTTCGACTTACTTTAGTAGCCGAATGAAGGAAATAATACTTGTTTGTGGTCACCGTTTACCACGTTGCTAATGATTGTATCTCAGCCCACGTATTTTTCTGCTGCCAATGTCTGCCTTTTGTCTCACCTCTAAAGAATGGGAGCAATATTGTCTCTGGCAAACATACAGCCCACGTGCAAATGGTCTGAAGAAAATTAGGGCTGCAACTAACTGTTATTTTCATAGTCGATTAATCCAACAATGATTTTTTCGATTAATCGTTTAGTTTAGAAATTGTCATAAATAATAGCAAATGCCATCATAACTTACCAAAGTGATGGCTTAAATTTGCTAGCTTTATCTGACAAACAGCCAAGAAAAACTAAAGTATTCAGTTTATAATGATCCATGAACCAAACATTTGAATTTATGAAGCATGTGTTTGGTATTTGTACTTAATAAATGACCTAAACGATTAATCGATTATAAAAAATATGATTTGATAAATTTTCTGTTGATCGATTAATCGACTAATCGTTGCCGCCCTAAAGAAAATACACATATAGGGTATTAATGAATTTAAAATATGTGTATGCCTAGTACACTAGGCATAACAATGAGCAAATGCACCATCCACATATCATGTTCATATTACTTACTATAACCTGGATAACCTCTGGTCCCACCTCATCTATCCATCTCCCTATTGTCTATCCCTCTTCTGCTGTTCCCTCTCTTTCCGCCGTTGCTACTGAACATCAGCTTGGCAGACAGCTGTGTCTTTGTCTCGGCCGTTGGGACGTGCTGTGTGCAGTGTTCCCCCTGTGCTCCAACAGAGGGCGCTAGAGTGGAACCGCCTCTCCCTTCCACAGCCTCTACTACCTTTAGTTTGAAGTGGTCGGTGCAACACTGTAGTCATTCGATCTGCGGTCTCTGTTGTCGCCTTTAAAAAGCAGCCGAAGACTAATTTATTCAAACTGGCCTTTGTCTTGCCTCGTGCTGTCTAGTGTTTGTAATTTTGTGTGTTTTTTTTTAGGTCTGTTGTTGCTTATGTTTTATTGTTTGTTTTGTTTCTATGTACAGTTTTATGGTCTCATTTCTTACAATGTACTCTTGTAAAGCACTCTGTGACCTTGCTCTATGAAAAGGTGCTATACTAAATAAACTTTACTGACTGACTGACTGACTGACTGACTGACTTACCTCTCTCCTCTTTGCTCCAGACAGACAAAGGGGACAAGAGGGAACAAAGGATGAAGCAAGAGAAGTTAGAACAGACCCGACCACTGAGCTGTGTTTTACAGATGTCCTACATGCAGCATTGTGAATCACAATTTAAATCAATATTGGGGATCATGATAGGGGTGTATCTTTCAACACATACTTGTTGTTGTAAATGGTACAAAGGTCTGGTTGGAGAGGAGAGGAGGAAAAATCAAATCAAGTGGGAACAGAACAATGAGATGCATATGATGTGGCTGTGGAAACGGGAGGATGACATCCATCACGGGCTGTCCTAAATTCGCAGGACTCGCTGGCCTCGGCAGTGAGGATAAACGTGACAAATGCACCTCACCTGGCTTCACCAGGCTAGGTTGAGACATGCATTCATCCGACCCATGCATGAAGGGCGACAAGTGGAGCAGGAGACGATACAGAGGGATTGTGATTAGTGTGGGAACACTGAGGGAGAGGGAGAGGGAGGAAGGTTTCGGCCAGCAGAGAAAAGCACATGGCGTGCAGATGCAAATGCCATTAGCCAGGGGAGAATTGCTGACTACAGTGATTCCTATCTCCCGATTCCCCACATGTCGGACAAGGCCTTCTCCTAACGCAAAACAAATGGTGTCTGTAGATGTGCGCGCATAAATGTGCACAGCGACGAGACGAGCACATGCGTGGATGGACACGCTCACTCACTCACACAATTGCATACATAACAGCCAAGTCATTTGGGAGCACCGTTTCTGACTCGTATCCCCCCTCTCGCTCTCTCTCCCAGTGCGACTGAGGAGAAATACATGGTTTGACTGTTAAAGACCGGTGGAAGTCAAAGGTCTCTTTGTGGCAGCTTTTCTGTTTCTCAAGTCTTAAAATAGCCCTGGGTCTGCTGCCACCCCCCCCTCCTCTGGGTTTGAAGAAATCAACAGCGTCCTGATGTTTCGGCTTCGGTGGAAAGCGCACAGCACTTAACAGAGTGCAGTCACGACCCTAAACGATGGCTTGCACGGAAAAAACAGGAAACCCCTCCGACAGCGGCCAGACAGGCTCGCCCACTCCATGCAGACACCCCCCGTCTCCAATCCCCACCCTACCCTGCCCTATAGCACGGCCACTAACACCGCAAACTCGGTTCCCACTAGCTCTGTGGCCATTACAACCACAAACACACAAACGGCCTTCACGGGTCTTCACTCGGTTAACACACAAACCCCCAAAACCGCAAAATGGAATGGATCTGGGAGCAACTTTACCCATGTCTAATGGGCCCTAATGAAACGGGACACTGAACTTCTGAAAGAACCCGTCGTTACTCGGGTCAGATTTGGTGGTTAGAGTTCAGTGGTTCTTACGGACCCGAATCGAGAAAAAGTTGTTAACACTTTGCTTATATTTTATTCGGTGCTTTCCTCAAAGCCACAATAATTCCCTGTCCATTTCATCCAGGAATGTTCCAGTAACTTAAGATATTAGACTAACAGGATTCCTATATCCTATGCTGATTCTTGAAAAATACTGATGTAATTGATGTCAATCAATCAAAACTTATATTAAGTTTAGACCCAACACTCAACAGTGGTAGCTTTTATAGTCTGGGCCCAACACCAAATTGGGTTGGTTCAGTTCAACAGGTTTCTGGAAGAGGGGAGGGCAGCTTAGGCATTGACCCACAGACGTTACCAGGCAGACTCACAATGGTGTTTTAAAGAAGAGCCATCACTCGAACACCTGGCTACAGTCAGTGCAGACCCCCCCTTATGGTTGTCCAGCCCACGTTTCTTGTTTTAACTTATTTAGACTGTGGACAAACCCTGGACCATTCACATGGGGAGACAAACACCCGAGTCACGACACTATCCAGCCCCAAAGGCGATCATCTCAATGGTTTACCTTGGATGCGAGCTGCGAAGGAGGTCGAAGTTGACATCTGGTTTAGCTTATGATTGTGCTTCTCGCTGTTCTCTCACAAGCCATTCCTTGGCAAATTGCAATGGACGCCGGGCAAGCTAGGAGTGAACAGGCTGTAACTTGCTGCAAGAAACCCGCTGTTGTTGCTGCATCGCTAGCCAGCTGTAATTGAAAACACCCGTCTTCTTTTGTCGCTAATTGCACATCGGCATTTATGCACACTGTCCTCCGGCAGACTGAGACCGGGTTCCACCGACGGGGTGCTTGCATGTTGTTGGAGCAGTCTGTCTTTTCGTGTCTTACTCAGACACATGGCTTCAGTTGAATGGACAAAGAAAATGTGTTGCATATTAGACACCAACATCAGCAAAACCAATCTTCCTCAGATGATGCAAACAAACACGAAGACCATCGTGGATGGTTGCGATAGGGGTTTACAGACACAGGTGTAATCTTTAAACCATTAACATCCACAACATCTTCTCCAACAAAGTTATTTGAAGACAAACAACTTGATTGACCTTACAAAACTGCACAGGCATACCAAGTACGAACCCAAAGAAAGCTTGCCGAAGTGCCGAACACAATGACGTCTAGAAGCTGTAACTTTTATGTATCCCCCTAGTTTTCTGATATCAATAGCAGTGAGCCGTTTTACTACTTTTACACACTTCACATTAATATGTTTTATGAGTGTGAACTCACATCTGTGTTCTTGTGCATGAGAATAGAGAGCGAGGCCAGACAGATGGTTGTGAGTATGTACACATACAATACGTACAATACGTACAGTACGTACAATACATACTCGCTAGGTAGTAACAGTAATAGTATTGTCATGTGGCCCCTGAGCTTCAATTGGTTATACAGTGTAGAAAGGGTTCTGCACAAAGGGTTCACACACTGTGTGTGTGTGTGTGTCTGTGTCTGTGTCTATGTGTGCATGTGTCTGGGTCTGGGTCTGTGTGCGCTGGCAACAAGTCCTGCTGTCCTCCAGAAATCTCTTGGCCAAAAGCAAAGAGGTGAGTGGAGCAATTTGGCACACAGAGCCCTCTGTGAGTGCCAGCCTAACAGAGAGACAGACACAAAGGTGGCTAGATACAGCACTTGCACATACCCTGGGTGATCTGTGTGTGTGTGTGTGTGTGTGTGTGTGTGTGTGTGTGTGTGTGTGTGTGTGTGTGTGTGTGTGTGTGTGTGTGTGTGTGTGTGTGTGTGTGTGTGTGTGTGTGTGTGTGTGTGGCCTGGTGTGTTAATAGTTCTTTATGTGAGCCTGGTAGCAATGGTTGCAAATGCTGCCACCATTGGTTCTTTCTTGTTTGAGTGGCCTTGGTGAGGGTGTGAAGCTGTTTGGTATGTTGTCGTGGTTTTACTCTGCCATAACTGATTTGAGCCTCTTATTGTGTGAATCCTTGAACAAAAGCAATATCCATCAAAGTTTGGTATGTGTTGATACCCCACCGTGTTTGAAACTAAAGTGTTGAAATTAAATGAATGAAATTACCATGTAGAGCAGTGTTCAATGTTTTATAATTTATGTATTTACTTTTAAAGAAAAGAAAAAGACACGTTGGGTTTGAATGTATACAGTAGACCACAAACAGAAATCTGCAGTTAATCCTTAAACCACAGTGGATAGAGGGAGTGATACTTAGTTACATTGAATCTGCATTGTATCTATCAAGTGATATTTGTAAATTATATTGTATTATACCGGCAAGACGCAAGACGTTGTGGTCGTTGGTTCATGAGTGGTGCTTATTGTGCTTGAATTTCATATGGATAAAATAATAAACCTGGTAGACCTCCATGACGCCTTTCGCTCGGGAGAGCCGAGCGAAGTTGTCGAGGTGAAGACAGACGGCGACGAAAGCCAGACTCCCGTCTCCCGTGTGTGGCTGGCCTAAATATTCCCTTGAGTGCTGGTCTGGCTTTGTTTGATTTTGATTAAACTTTCATTAGGGACTCTTGCACTCTCAAGGTCCACTCGCTGGTTGAGTAACTGCCAAATGAGCCGGTCAATCACTCCCTCCCTTGCTACTACAACTCAGCACAACTGTGCAACTGTGCACGTGCGCAGGAGTACGTTTTTTGGGAGAGAGAGAGAGAGAGTACGTGTTTGTTTAGACACATCAATGGTTGCTTGTTTTAGAATAATCAATCAACTCCCGCGGGACTCAACAGTCTCCAGTCGTGTACATTTATGAATGTGAGTGCAACACACATATCCTCTGGCATTTGTCTTGCATATTTCAACCGTGTGTATTTGTCGTTGGTAGGCTGCTGCCAGACTACCGTGTCTCACCTACGCCTCGCGGACACAACTGTAGACATGCAACTGGAAGCCAATGTCACATTTCCATAATGGTTATGAGGCTCAAACACATACTCCAAAACAAATCCCAAACACAATACACAGTTCACACAGCACACACACACACAAAGGAAAATTGGCACTTACATGGGCAAGTGCACACCAGGCCACTATTAAACTGTACCTGACTTAACGCAAATTGTTGTTTTTGTGATCAGCCGAACCCTCCACCCTCCCCAGAATAGTTCCTGGGGCGGTGTATTGGGGACAATGGAGATTATAATATAAAAATATATTTTGTATCACAATGTTAAAATCAAGGGTGTTGTTAGTGCTTTTTCAAGTGCTGAAAGTGTAGCCCCCGCAGTCAGATGTGTTGGGGTAGAAACAGCGCAGGCAATGCAAAGTGTGTTGTGTAGTATAGTCACATTGAAAAGCTAATGGTTGGGTCAGAAAACAAGCTGTGAAGATCAGGTCAAGATTATCACTTCATACTTACTCATTCACTCGCTCACTTGCTCACTCAATTGATTGCTTAATTATTCACTCACCCAGTCCTCTTGTCCTCTTCCCTGTTTTTCATGTTTATTTAACATCCTGCTCTCACTCTTATCTCTTTTCAGATAAGACACTCGACGGAAACACACACACACACACACTCCTGGCTT
>JAOPHQ010002921.1:0-7500 GCA_030340625.1 Merluccius polli
CTACCTCATGAATAAACAAATTCTGAAGCACATTTGGTATTCAGTTCCTTTATTTTTCTAGGTGTATACTAAACAGCAAATCCGTCGTCTTAATTGCGTAAAACAAAAAGGAAAAAAAATGCCTTTACAACTAAAAACGACAGC
This sequence comes from Merluccius polli, assembly GCA_030340625.1. NCBI lineage: Eukaryota > Metazoa > Chordata > Actinopteri > Gadiformes > Merlucciidae > Merluccius > Merluccius polli. The sequence continues at coordinate 145 of JAOPHQ010002921.1, forward strand.
AACAGCAGGCAATTAACTCATTATTCCCCATATAATTTAGTATAATATGTATACGCACGCTGGCGACGGTGCCAGGGAATTGGGGGGCTTATATGGGCCACCAAACTGGAAACAATTTAGATGAAACCGCATAGGATGGAAATAATAGAACAATGATTTCTAAAGTCCTAAATCCTTGTTAAGACCCTCCATCTTTCAAACTAAACTGGATCACACTAAGGATCCCCTATCCCTTTATGCAGTGTAGGTCCTCTAATCCTCGGGCCATTTTCCATTCTTTCCCCCTTTTTTTATTATTTCAAAAGGCATCGGTTCGGTTGTCCGGCATTGGAACGTAGAGAATTTGTTGAAGGGGGAAAAAAAGTAACTATATTGAAGAAGGGAAGGACAGCATGACGGAGCCAAGAATGCAACTGATCTCCTTTAGTCCCATAATGAGGTGTTTTCTTCGCTCCGAGCTTGTATTGACATGGAGCCTAATGATTTCCACATAGGAATAGATTGGGAAAGTAATGCGAGGGGGGTGGGAAAGACAACACTGAGTGATTAAAGTGCTAGTGCAGCCAAGATGCTCAATTCTGCTCTTTATATGGAGTGTAAGTACCTCTAATCTGCAGCACACTGGAGTCAACAAATACAAGCCTGCATTTTAAAGTGATAAAAACCTATCCAGATTAACATAAAATACCCCCACTAAAAAAAGAAACAAAATCTAAGCAAAAAACCTACCAAGAATAACCTCCCACAAAATAAATGCTCAGATACAAAAGTGGGTCCCCGAAATATCCTAAAATATTCCTTGTCACTTTAAAAATGCACAATGTAATAATGTAAGGAGAAATAAGTATGGATTGTATTCGGTAAGTCCCATAGGGTTGAACGAGATTAAATGTTTAGGATATCTACGACAGTTCCCTATAGCGCACCCCAGACTTTCCAATTAGGGCCTAATGCTATCTATATTAACCCCTCCAACCCCTTGACTTGGCCCGCGAGAGGGGAGGGACTAGGGGGGGGGGGCTGTGTGTGCCTCAATAAAAGCAGCACTAAAATGCAATTACAGTGCTGTGAAGAATGGGACTTGTCAGTAATTTGCTGGCTAAAACCAAGGAGATTGCAGGTCTGGGGCCGATTGGAATTCTGAGCCTGCAGTGCAGTGTGGGAAAAGCAGTGGGAAGGCAAGCACCACCCTTTGAGAGGTAATTACTGGAACTGGCAGAGGCCAACGCTAGTGCCGGCTAATGATAACCCCTCTGTGCTCCTCCGCCACTCACCTTGCCTATGATACGGCGGGGGGGGGGGGGCCTCTTTTCACTCGCTCGCTCGCACGCAGTCACGCTCTCTCACTCTCTCTCTCTCTCTCTCTCTCTCTCTCTCTCTCTCTGTCACGGCTCGCTCAACTATCGTTGGTCTATCACACATCTATCGTTATGCCCACGCTCACCCGTTGCATCCGTCTTTCGGTTAGTTAGTCACTCAACACACATGCACACACACACACACACACACACACACACACACACACACACACACACACACACACACACACACACACACATTACACAGAGGCACAAGCAACGCCTGCTTAACTGCAAAAATATCCTACTAATTACTAGGCAGTTTAATAAGGAGCCCTACAATGCCTGCCAGCACCATCACACATGTTCTCTATCACTATCAGCAGAAGGCAGGTGACTTATATTGACTCATATCCCCCTCCTCCTCCTTCTCCTCCTCCTCCTCCTTCTCCTCTCTGTCTTACTTGCTCCAGCCCAGCCCGGCCACACCTCACCTGATCACCTGATCTTCCAACCACACGCAGCGCTCCTTTTAATGGAAGAGGAATACGCTTCTCCAGGACACGTGGCACGCACACACACACACACACACACACACACACACAGACACACACTGACAGAGAGACAGACACAGACAGACAGACAGACAGATACACACACACACACACACACACACACACACACACACACACATACACACACGCACACACACACACACACACACACGCACACACACACACACACGCACACACACACACACACGCACACACACACACACACACACACACACACACACACACACACACACACACACACACACACACACACACACTGTATGGTGCATCATTAGCATGGGCCTGTGTGTCCCTCCCCACAGTGTTATCTTAACACGTTTGACTAATGTTCTTTTGTGTGAACAGAAGTGGCGAAATTCTTTTGTTTGCGTCGACAATGCGAGCGAGCACTTCAAAAGGGAATAAAGCTGCTTTACAGGTGCCCCAGTCGCTGGTGATGGCCGTCCAGAACCAACCAATAGGCCTACTCCTTGTTGCCTTTAGTGAAGACCGGCTGACATACCTCTACATTTCCTTCCTTCCTTTTTGCTGTAGAAAGAGGAACAACCGTTTTCATCGACAAGATTTGTTTATCCATCATCAATTTCAAAGTGATCCTAATAGGCCCAGTAATGTCCTGAAAGTGGCCTAACTTTGTGACATGTGATCACTTTCGTGTGAGAAATGACACACTGCTGAATTACAGTTAGAGTGAGAACATAGCAGCTAATGTAACCAACAGCTATAATAGGCTGTTTGTTTAGAAAATAGAAGTGTAAAATGTTGACACTCACACACATAATGACCCCAGGAAAGTATGTGATTTTGAACACAAATCTTCTGAAATACTATCAAGCCATTTGAAAAAAAAGGCAGATATAATATTAAATCACATTTTTTTGTGATGCATCAAATGATCCAAAATGGCGTTCTAATAGGGAGGTCACCCCTATCCATTTAAAAGTAGACGTTTCTTAAATTGCTCCCAATGGTAAATAAATGGCTTACTTTCTAATATTATTAATGTTATTAATGTTATTAAAATATATAGGAATGACGCCAGTTTGTTTGCAGTAGTAGATTTTATTAATGCAACCAAATGCATTTTTTTGTCACTGCTAAATCCAGTTAACCATGTGGCCCTGTGTTCAAGCTAGCCGAAGGGTCAATTTCCAAAAGAGGTACGTACAGTAGGCACATCAAATAGCTAGCTTCAAAGTTAGTTACATAATGAAAATCCCACACATTGAAGTTACTGTGTAGGTCTATTATGGGCGAACACTACACTGCTGTGTAGACATATGCCCACTCCACAGATGAAGCACACTCTGATCAAATGGATTTGATTTGGAATTGAGAGAGGGAGATTTTTAATGGAAGATGGCATTTAAATAAAAAAGTTGTAGGCCTTATTTCTATTTGTAACACATTCGATTGTAAATGTCGTACATGAGCATCAAAGTCACGTGAAATCAGGAAAGGTCAATATTCAATGCATCAAAGGCTTGTGTATTTGTGTGCATAAGAGCGGTGGCTGCCGCTCTGCGGCGGCAAGAACGCGGCCGGTATTGAAATGCGAGGGCTTCTCTGTGTCCGAATTCACCAGGCGCTCCCGCTCCTGCATCCGCTCCCGCTCCCTATGCGACAAACCTGCAAAAACAGGACATAAAAAGAGGCGGAGGACGGTGATTGCAATTAGGGCTATTGTCTCCTATTTATATGGTTATTGGTTGGTGCCACTTGGGGTCTAGCCGTGTCGAAGTTCTCACAGTCAGTCAACGCCACCTTTTTCCCTGGAGCCGCCGTGGGCTCCTCTGGCAACTATCTGCTAACAATGTGTGTCTCACTTGGGTGACAACGCCGCTAGGTGGGTCTGGCCGATGGGACGGGGTTTCTGTCAATCCTGTGATCTTTCCCCCCCCACCCCCCAACCCCCCCCCCCCCCCCCCCCCCCCACTTCTTTTAAATGTTTCGTAGTTGCTCCCCAAAAGCCCCCCCCCCCCCACACACACACACACACACCACCCTCTCCCTCCCCTCAGAGGGTGTGAATCGTGTCAAAGGTCGAGGCGAGCGAGACGAGAGGGGAGGAAAGTCTCGCCGCCGTCGCCAGAGAACCTGAGCTGAACTCCACCAGCCACCGCCTGCCTCCGGGCGGCTCACATGTGGGCTAAGCGACGGCGGACACTGTAAAAGGCTTTGAATAAAGAATGTACAAATACTTTATTCAAGTTTCCCCATCAGGACGGTGGCGCAAAAATGCCGGCCATGCCGGTTTTTCTCAGAGAGACGAGCGTGGATGTGGAGTGATATACGTTGATCTGAGAGGGAACACCTTCCACTATTTCAGAGGGTGGAGAGAGGAAGGCAAGCAAGGGCTGTGTGTGGGGGTGAGCCGGGGGTGTGTGTGTGTGTGTGTGTGTGTGGGGGGGGGGGGGGGTTGCGGGTATGGGGAGGGGCAGACCAATGAATCCACATAAACCCACATGAATGAAAGCGGAAGGGTATCAGGTTTTTTTTTTTGGTTTTTGTCGGTGCTTCCCCTCTGGGGTAAAGAGGGTGGGGGGGGGGGGGGGGGTATCAACCTGTGTGTGTGATAATGGGGTTAGATACCAGAAAGGCCTCTGGTGGGGACATTGTTGCTGGGCCTTAAAAACTATCAGGGGTCCGGGGGCTCAGCCAGAGCACCGGTGGGCACTATTCACATCAGGTCCCTAATCTGCTGCCCTTAGATCAGGTCCATATACCCCCCCCCCCCCCCCCCCCCCCCCCGGCAAAGCTCTGTCTGTTTTCTGGACTTGCATGGCTAATATGGTCCTGTTGTCATCGTCTCGTCAAGAGCACAGCTGGTTGCCCGGGCGATCCCAATGGAGCCAAATTCTTACTGCAGGTCTATCTCCTATTCTCCTATTCTTCACCCTCATTAATCCATTTGCACAGTACTGTCCCTTTTTAATCTGGTTCGTGACTGACAGCGCGTCTGGATTAAAGTGTTTTATGTGGTTGGGCTTTCCTTTACTATACGCTGTTTTCCTGGGAGCCTAATAATGTATACATGTAGGTAACATTTGCAATTGGGTTGTTCTCATCTCTAGACGGTAACTGAACTGGAGCTACAGTTATGTCTGAACTTTAAAAAAATAAAGAACTTTGGCAAAATAAAGAATAAACAAGCATAGAGATAACTTGTTGTTTATACCTTTTGTTGGTAATTGCAGCTTTGCCAGCCTATAGGTGGTAATTAAGAAGGGATCAGGTTGGGTGTAGCTATTGTACTAGTTCAGCTATGTCTCATGTATGTAAAAACAGTAGGTATGCGACTATGCATTATAGTCAACTCATGAATGTTTGGGGTGAAATAATAAAGTTTGTTTACTTTAAGAAAGTGACAAATAGATAAATGTAGTAATAAACTACATTATGATCATCTTGGGCCTTTCTGTATGGATGATGGCGTTTGTCTTTTCCAATGACATGAACTATGCTGAAAAAACGTAGTTCATGTTCTTCGCCATACCTTATTTGAGCATACATTGATATTACTATCTCATTTCATTTAGTACTTTGCTTGCTTATATCTTCATAGAACCATTAGGTAAGTGTCCTCTGACCTTTCCTGTACGACTGAACATTTACTTTCACATTAAAAGTTCTTTATGTTGTTTGTGTTGTTTTATTTTTTGTTATAGAGTTAACATGTGGACATCTACTACAGGCAGTAAAAGTACCTGCACCAGTCAGTGAAAAAATAACAGACAGACATGAGGTAAAAATGCTACAGCGTTACAAGTTATAACACTGTTCAAAAAAACAAAACAAAAAGTGATTTAATCTGCAAATATATACTTTTACTTACTAATATATACATAGGATAAAATAAATAATTATAAAAAAACAGAATATCCAGTTTTAGAAATCCAGCAAAACTCATAACTAGTTTGTACAAAACTTTGGATTTTACAAACTTAAAAAAATTAGACCACAAGAAAATGTCTACACGTACAAACGCAAACAAACCCAGGAACATGTACAATATAGCATGACAAATGCAAGACGGCAAAATCTTGGATGTGTGTATTTTATTAAAGATGTCTTGTAAAAAAATGGTTGATGGCCTTTCTAGTAAAATGACATGTCATGATGGACATCATTGAAGCGTTTAGATTTAGGGTAGGCCTACGTGCCTAAGACATCACTATGGCCTGTAAACATTACATTGTTAACGCATTCCTCTTTATTGTAGAGTTTTAACACACATCTTGTATCAACATTTTAACTGCTTCCTGTTAAGCCATTATATTTCAGCCTGGAGTAGTGTTTTTTTTTTAATCCTAAATAAATAAATACCGTACACCATCCTGTTTCATCCCCTCGAATGATATTAAAGATGTGTCTTTTTTTTGCTTTGCTGATCAGAGTTCCTGAATCGCATCCACAGGGAACAGTTTTCGACAAAAACAACGCTGAAAAATGTTGCTCTAATAGGTTAATATACATTACTCTATACAAGGATTAGTAAAGACTTCACATTTATTTTTTTTCTCAAAACTACGCCTAAAATGTTTCTTTCACAGAAAGAATCGATACACACAAACATATACATAAAACATTGGACAGAGACACACTTAGAGAGCTAAATGCATGCACGCACGCACACACACACACACACAAAACATATTATCTTTACTTACTTAGCAGCATTAAAGTAGCGAGAGTATCAGTGTAGTTTCAGTGATGCTGCTTGTGGTTTAGGGTTAGGAACAAAAGCCACAACAGAGAAATCCCACATGCACATGTTTTTGAAGGTCATTGTCCATCAACTGCTGGCTATACTGCATTTGACACAGCTTATATAATACAGCTTAGTTAGTAGTTTGTTGGTCTTTTTTGACAAAGAGTATACTTCCATTTGCGACAAAAACAACACAAAAATAGAGTAAAAAGAGTAAGAAGGCCCCTTTTTTTAGTTTTCACACCAAGCACACAAGGCAATGCTAATACTGATAAGAACAAGGTAACATGCTTCATATTCCTAAACAAGACACAAGTGCTGACCTGTCAACATTAAGTTACAGCTTCTCGGACCCTCTGGGGAGACTCACGTTTCTTTGGTCATAACTCTGTATGTGGTTCGATTGACAAACCATCAAAAGAAAAAGAAAAAACTTTCAAAAAACAGACCTACTTTCATACTTTCATTGATGTTACAACTGCATTACGGGGAGAACGTTTTAGAATCTAGTTGTATTCCTATTTTACCATTATTATTATTGCTATTATTGCTATAATTATTATTATTATTATTGTTGTTATTATTATTATTATTATTATTATTATTATTATTAACATGGCTCATTTCTTCTAGGATAGAAAAACAACTACTTTAAAGCGGATATTAATTTATTAGCTTAAGAATTTGAGAAAACATAAACACGCTATAGTGTAACAACTACATTCACTCGGGTGCAAGTGCATTCTTAACCTAAACGTCGCTAACATGTCAA
>JAOPHQ010002921.1:12500-86422 GCA_030340625.1 Merluccius polli
CTGGTTGCAGAGATATTGTGTTCTGAGCAGCGCCCAGCGGGGAGCGGGCCTAAGGTCCCCCCATCAACTCCACTTACCACACCCCTTCTTTCTCTCTGCAGCCCAGAGTTAATGATATACCGGTGGTGATCTCCCACTCCCACCCCAGGATGGAGAAACATGCGTTTTATGAAAAGCCCGAGAGCTCAGGAACATCCTAAATCGTAACACTCTCTCATCCCGGGGTCAGGGGTCGTAACCTGCATCCCCTGACCTTTACCTTGCCAGGGTGGGGATGGGACTTGGTTCGGATGGATCAGCTAGAGGTTGTGCAACAGAATCCGCGTCCTGCTCTCCTTATCCCCCCTCCCGTCCCCTGAAATTAATGTCTGGACGAGGCCTGCAGTTTTGTTTGACACGTGTGAAATTCCTGTATATTATAACCGTGGGCTCAAGTCAACTGTGTGTGATGTATGAAACATAAAATGACTTCCAACATGCTTTTGCGTTCAGTACCTTGGTTTAACCATGAACCCTAACCTGTGTCTCTTAAACGGTTACGCGTAAAACATTATGACTTACCGTTGCATGTCCCGACCCGTGTGTGAGCACACGCCTGTGTCAACGGTAATCTGCTTTATTTTTTCCATTTGACCCTTTTGCAATGCAACCTTTTCTGATAGCGTCATTGTAAGCGTCATCATCGGTGCAGGTTCTCATCTCTTGCAAAAAAACAGCTCTGGGATCAGCTCAGCCCGGCAGAGCAACACCTGTATGAGGCTGCCACGGTCGCCTTTCATCACAGGGGCAGATTCCAGCGGTGCATGTTTTGACACTTTGGTAAATGTAAATTAATGAGCGGTGATGCAGACACGGCCCCCGAGGCAGGGCTCGTGATCCGGCGTGTGGAAAGAGTGAGAGCGATAGGGGGGGGGTGCAGAAGAGGTGGGGGTTGAGAAAGTCAGAGAAAGAAAGAAAGAAAGAGGGAGAGAAAGAGAGAGAGAGAGAGGGGGATAAAAAGATGCAGAAGAGAGGAGAGACAGACATAAGCGGTGTGCAGCTTGTGTGTGTGTGTGTGTGTGTGTGTGCACGTGTGTATGCCTGTGCGCACATGTGCGTGCGTGCGCGTACCGGTGCTCACATGCATGTGTGTGCATGCATGTGCTTTGGATGGAACGATCGCAAGACGGAAAGATGCTTTCCGCCGGGCCTTTTTTCTGTCTTCATCTTTTCATTTGCACTATTCATTTCCAAGACATGCATCTAGGAGTCAATTGTCGACTCCTAAAGATGCATGTCTTGGAAAATGAATAGCAGTCAACACCTTCAAAAACACATCATGGTTGCCTCCTGGGTACAGGAGTGTTGAGTGTTGTCAGGGACCGGGGCAGTAATGGGCTAACTGATCAATGAGTGAGCCCCCTGAGGCTGACTGCACCTAATAAGACCTATCCCCTACCCCCCAACCCCTAACCCTAACCCTAACCCTAACTCTAACCCCAACCCTAGGAAGCAACGCAACACCACCGTGCGTGCGGCAGACAAACAGACACCAGCGAGGACAATGGAGACCGCGGCAGACAGACACGGCAAGCAGATCGAAGCGCAGCCAATGAAACGAGCACCAGTGACTTCACTAAGCCCTATCAAAGACCTGCGAACCCCCCGGAGTCACTCTCGTCAGGGTCCCCTGACAAAGGCACTTAATCCAGACACTTTGACCTCTCACATTATTAAGGGCCTGAGTGACCCTAATCCAATCAAAATCATTTACTGAAGCCCAAAGCCCAGGAGTAGCTTCTCTCTCTCTCTCTCTCTCTTCCCGACCCCCCTTTACCACTCCTGTCCCCCACCCTTCTCCTTTCCCCTCACTGCCGCTGCAATTTAGACCAGGAGTGGGGAGCCAATGGGAAATTGTTGATGGCATTTTGCACCACAATAGGGGCTGGGACTAAGGACCCCATATCGCTGCCCACCTACTTGAGCCTCCGACCTCCTCTATCATTGTAACAACTGGCTGGAGAGTTTATTAAAAGCAATTGCCCTAACTGACCTCAACCCCCCCACCCCCTCCACCCACACCACACACCCACCCACCCACCGTCACAAGAGTGGACATCAGTCTTTTCTAAACTAGGTGACAAGCTGACACCCCCCCCCCCCCCCCCCCCACACACACACACATACACACACACAGATACACACACACACATACACACGCACACACACACACACACACACACACACACACACACACACACAAACACATTTTAGACACACATCTAGCCCGAAAAGTGTTAAATCAGTAAAGTCTAAATCAGTAGATAGGAAATCGGTAACACCGCTATATTATAAGCACCTGCTGCTGCATTTTGACATTCTGAGCCCAGGATTAAACCAATAATTGATGACTTTTTGGGACTTTGAGGTATGCAACCGAAAGGGAACATACAACGTTTTCTTCTGTGTTGTTCTTTTAATTAGAGAAAACTCATAAGTCATGCGAGGCTCTCCAGAGGAGCCATGGCAGCACAGGGGAACAATTGAAGGGGATTCCCTTTGGAAGAAAACCCCCCAAACAGCACAGCACTCCCTGGGCCTGCTTGTGTACATACGTTAGTTCATGCATACATGTGGCTTACGGCTCGTTTCTTTACTGTTTCTGCAACTATATTTGAACAGGGAGTGGCGTGAATACGATGACTGATGCGCGAGCAGAGTCTAACTTTTCTAATCCAACGGTAAGACGTTGCCAAAACCCACCATATTAAGCTAATGACGCGCTTGAAAGCCTCAAGGCGCATTTTTCTCTCCTCTCTCTTCTTTCAAGATGTTCTGCAAACCTTTCGTCTTTCCGAACCGATTTTTTTTTTTCATTCTAAGAAATTGCAACACAGTTCAGGTCCTCGGGTGATCTTGTAAATAAACAGGATTGGATTGTATTGCAACTTATTCTGACTTGTTTTTTGACAACAACGTGACCTTGACAAATGGAGCGCAGTGTCTTTAGAGTAGTTTGTAAATAGTGTTGCATGGTAAAAAGACTTAAGCCTTTTGTTTGGCAGTATAATATCAGTAAAGGGAAAAAAGCTCACTTTTATACCTTTTATAGGCCCTTATATATAGGACTTATCGTGTCAGCATTTTGTACGTTTGTTATGGGGTGTTGCAGTGATGCTGATGCTGATGCTGATGATGATGCTGATGATGATGATGATGATGATGATGATGATGATGATGATGATGATGATGATGATGATGATGATGATGATTCCTGTTTCGTTACGGAGATATTCTACCAAAGAGAAACTGATTTGTGTCAGTGGATGAAGCTGATTTGAAACCTTTACAGACACTTTTTTTTTTCTTTTTTTTTTTTTTACAGTTTAGTAGCGCTGGCCAAGTTTTTGTTCGCTGTTGATAGCCAATTCCGCGCTAACAGATCCCTGCCTCCAGCAACACGATTGATCGAAAATTAATACGAAGCGAAAGAAAGTGAAACGGCCTGTTCACCCATATTTGAGCTTGTCTATCAGACTTTAATCATGAATCTGAAGTACGATTTGTGAGACTATTGCTCTGCTAACATAGATATTAAACAACACTGTGTGTGTGTGTGTGTGTCTCTGCACCTTTGTCCAATACCGGTCCGAATATGGCCAGGCTGTCATTGATGGTGGTGCAGTTCCAGCGGCGGCCTCTGAACTGGTGCTGGCACTCCTGGATGCCGATCTTCACGCCCTCGGCCACGCTGGGCATGATCTCCACGTAGTTACGGCAGAAGCGCAGCTGCTTGGGCACCAGGCCGGGGATGCTGCCACACAGGATGGGCTGGGTGCCCAGCGACGAGTACTGCTGGCCCACCGCAAGAGACCTACAGGGGTGAGGAGCGAAAGAGGGAGAGGGAGAGGGAGGGAGAGACAGGGAGAGAGAGAGAGAGAGAGAGAGAGAGAGATGGTCAATTATTTGGATCAACTGAGGTTGTGGTTCTGCATTGCTATTAATCAGTCTGTCTGTCAGTGTCCATCTGTCTTTGCAGTTCCAAGTATACAGTCAATAATTTTTAAATGCATGTGTGCATATGCGTGTGTGCATGTGTGTGTGTGTGTGTATGTGCGCTTGCTTGCGTGCGTGCGTATGTGAACAGTACACGTGTTATTGAATTGTGTTACATCAGATGGTACCATCGCGCATCCCTCCATCCTTCATCTCTTGAACTACCCTCTCGCCCAGACACCTGGCCTTTGTGTGTCTGCATCGAAAATTGCAGCCCACTGCCACCGCAGCATTAAGCAGGGCCACAGCCTGAGATGAAAGCCCGGTCTCCCAGAGGACTTCATAGACCTTAGGTTGACAAGTCAGAAAACTACACCTTGTTATTAACTGTCCACACACTTAACAGGCCCTCAGCTTAGGGTAATAAGAGTGGAAACCCTGCATCGAGACTTCAGAGAGTGTGTTAAGTGTAACCCGGGTTCGTCCCCCTTCTCCTTTGAGGAGGCTATTCTGGGATTCGACGAGTGCAAACTTGGTGTGGTTCTCTCTTCATCTCCTCTGTCACTCTCTGTCTGCCCGTCGTCCCTTCTTTCTTTCTCCCTCCCTCCCTCTCTCTCTCTCTCTCTCTCTCTCTCTCTCTCTCTCTCTCTCTCTCTCTCTCTCTCTCTCTCTCTCTCTCTCTCTCTCTCTCTCACTCTCTATAGCTCTCTCTCTTCAAATCTATCCATCTACGTGTCTATGCATCTAAGTAGTGACTTCCTCCTACTCCTTTTCGAACCTTTTTTTCCTTTGGTTTGTGTTTTGTTATATGTTCGAAATAAAGTGTTTCAATTCAATTGTAGGTTTGAAGGTTTCGGCGGGTTTCCAAATAGTTTGGTTTCAGTAAATCGTTACAATCAGGAAACAACGATTTCAAGCTAGCCACCCATTACGCAATGACACAAAGTGATTACAAAGTAGCATCGGTGGAACAGCGATTCGTCTCGTCATCACAGGAAGTCGCTACAAGACGAGTCGGGAGCGATTTATTGGGCCTTTCATGCAATGTCATGCAAACTGCTCCACTGTATCCGTCAAGCACCCAAAACCAAAGGCAGGTGTGAGTTATCTCTGGTGCTGCTCAATTAGCTCTCTACCTGTTGACCTGCGGGCTGTGGTTCAAGGACTAATCACTGATCACAACAAGATTACCTCAGCTCCAGACTCCCACCCCAGGCACTCTGTACGAACAGCCCGAGAAAAAAAGGACCCCCACACACACACACACACACACACTAACATGTGACCCTGGAGTAAATACCTGATTGTAATTCAAAAGGCTGACATGGAATTCCTGCTCATTTTGTTTTTTGGGAATTATTACTTCAACCTTGTGTGTTTGCTGTCAGTATGTGCACGCTTGGGTGTGTATACGTGCATGCCTGTGTGTGTGTGTGTGCGTGTGCACGCGTGGGTGTGTGCGTGTGTGTGTGTATACATGCATGCGTGTGTATGCGTGTGCTAATGCACGTGCGTATGTGTATATCTACATATAGCAGGTGGTCAAAGCTTTGAGCCGCTTCAATGTTAATGTGCGTCATCATGTCATGTCCCTTGAGTTCATCATGAATGAGGGATCCAGTGAGCGAGCGGTAGCACGTTGGAAATGACTAAGGGGAAATTAATCTGCATTTTCTTGGCGCAACATCAGTCCGAGGCTGCGAGTGTGTCAGTATACAAGGGCACTCCTATTGATAAATTGACCTCTGCTTGGCCCTTGTCACTCCGACCCCCCCCCCCCCCCCCCCCCCCCCCCCCCCGGGGGCCCCATGGCAAGAAGTTCATTCATTCACAAACAGAAACCAGAGTCTTTAAGACAGACCTCGGTGTTAGACATTTACCTGCCGCAATACACAATTGACAACAACAACAAAAACACGCGGGACAGGAATTCAAAGGGGAAAGAGGAAATCACACGTTTGTCGTTAGTGCATAAGGGGCTTAGATCTGATGTTGGGGAAGGAAGCTGAAACAAGTGCTACAGGACCGCATTCTCGACACGCTAGCCCTGCGTCATTCTAGTTTTACTCTGTTTGTACTCCACAGACACAATGGGAAACGTCAAGCATCGATTTACATAAGTCAGCGGGTTTGGCTTTATATGTAGACGATCGCAATCTTCCCCTTGGATCTCGTAGTCGTCTTGAATGTGCATACAGTAGTGCATCTATGCACCACTGTACCTATGAGCAAGATCGTTTGTACATTTCTTCCCACACAGCGTTCATATTAATCACTCAAACGAGAGTCGACCTGTTTGAAATGACCTTTAACGGATCGGTCTCTGTGTGCATGTTCCGGGGCAGCCGAATGATCCTTGTCACTTCCTGTTTTGAGGAAGCGGTTGTGGACGACAGGTAGGCCGTGCTGCACCCCACAAATGATTTATGTACCTCTGCTGGGAGAAGTACAGCCCAAAGAAGAGCCCTGCTGGGCATGTGTGTATATATATATTATATACATACTATTTAAAATCTATGATCGAGGCGTCATCACAATGGATTTCCACTTCTTGGGGGAAAAAAAGCAAGAAAGAAATAACAGCAAATTTGGTTAATTTAATGTCAGAAGTACGGTTCACTCTTACTTCCCTCCAAGTAAATAGTCTCCCTGTACTGGAATCTACTATATCTATTTATGAGCAGGACAACAGACAACAGACTTACAATTGTTCTCTGTTAACTCACTGACATTTCTCTGTGTTCTCTAAATGCAAGCTGAAGATGAATGTACTCTTCAGTATAGAGTCAGGATCATTTGCGGTACAGACCCACCCCTCCACCTCCACCTCTGATCTAAGTGTATCCAGTCCAGGTTTAATGCATATTTCAGCAAGCCCAAGCAGGGTAGCTCAGAATTACCACTTTACTCCTGGGCCCTAAGGCGGAGGAGCCGACTTTGACATCAAGAGAGCATGTTTGGAGGAATGCAAGCTTTCACCTCCAGGTATTCATCTTCTAAGGTGGGGTGGACCGTGGGGGGGGGGTGGGGGGGGCTGTTGGAGGGAGGGTGGGCGGTGGAGGAGGGGTGGGTGTGGGTGTGTGGGGGGGTTAGTCAGGCTATGTCACGGCAGGTCGGGGGAGAAGACAGACATCGGCCCGTCTGCGGCGCGGTGCCGTGTCATGCGTCCATTTCCTGGAGAGCCATCTTTTGATGGCGAGGGGCCCGGGAGCAGTGGATTCGGTGACCTCAGCAGCACAACACAACACAGCTCATCATGAAGCTGGCATCCACACCGCATGTCTTGGATTGCTCACAGGTCACCCCCCCCACCCCCCCACACCCACCCCCCCCCCAAAAAAAAGCCAACAACCAAGTGGTTGAGAGAGGAACCATCCAGAAGGAAACCCTTTTCTGTCTTTTGCGTTGCCGTGAAAGGCATGACACACTTTTTTGTTGTTGTTGGCTATGATATGAACAAAAAAACCCCCCGGTAATGTCAGTGTAAGTTCACCGGTGACCTCATCCGTGCTTCTGAACCTGCCACTGCCAAGGTGATGTTTGTCTTGGTAAAGGAAGGACAATCCCTAATCCCCATAGTGGCTGTAATCCTTCCCACCACCACCACCACTGCCAGTACTGAAGCATAACACAGGTACATGCAGGGAAGTGATGGAGGGAGAATAGGTTGGCCACATGGGTGGTTGCTGTCTGTATAACAGCTTGATGTGCCCTCTGTGTGTCACCAGACTGATATAATGCCAGCATGTGTAACCCAAGGAGACTAGATGAGTTGGAGGACTTGACTCATATGAGTCATCTTGACTCATATGTAGTATTTTACCCGGATAGTCTTTCAACATCGGGAAATACATCCAAATTGTTATGAATATAAAACCATTCAAATGTGTTGAGTTTGTTTGCATTGTCTAGAGCAGATTTAGCCCTCAGTCATTTTCCAGATGGCCATGAAATGTGAGTCTCATCTGAATTACCGCCAGGGGACCTATTGATGGGACTGTATACATTCAGATGTTGCTGTTCAAATGCTGTAAAAGGCTGTAGAAAATCCTTCTGAATGACACAAATACCTATGATGATATGATACACTGGAAATATGCTGACACACACACACACACACACACGTGCCTATGCATATCAGTTTATATCAAATAATTAAATATAACAGATATAATATAACATGCTGCTTTGATATTCTACCTCTATTTACACACGCACAGACACACACAGACACACACACACACACACACACACACTTTTGCACCTGCAGCAGCCCAATATAGAAAAATCGAATAACTACAGTAACTTTATTTTATTTTTTTAACAATATTTTGAAAAATATGTTTGCCTATATAGCTTAAGTTGTAGCCTTTGTACCGATGCAGTTTCTGAAGCATGTGACATGACTACCCTTTGTTGCTCTGTTAATGTTTCCTCATTATTCTTTACCCATCTATAGCCTACTTGCCATAAATGACCATGAGTAGAATTGGGGATTGCGTAACACGTTTTTTTGCGCGCTGCACGTTACTTTGAGGCGCAAAAAAAGAAATACCCATACATTCAGGTTGAAAATAAAGCGCACCCAAAAGCCAAAGTCCAACACATACAACAACAACAACAGCAACAACAACAACAAAAATAACAACAACAACACAGTCGTTCCTCCATGCAAAGTCGGTCCATTTTTTCTTCAGATGTCAAAACCTTTTTTTTAAATGTCCAACTTACCACCAGATGGGATAGGTTGCCATGACACGCGCGAGTCCACAGAGCAGCAGGACACATCCAAGGGTTATCATCCTTAACAAAGTTTCGCACAAAAATGTGTGTCCTCCACTAAGAAATGCGCGCTTTTACGCGCACAAAAGAGGAACGAGTCGGACGCTTAAGTTTGGACGCTTATTTCTGCTGCTGCTGCTGCTGCGCGCAAACGAGAGACAGCAAAAAATATATTGTCTTTGCGCGACCCGCCGCGTTCACTCTTGAAGGCAAATATTAAAAAAGTTTTTAAAAAGCGGCTCGCCGTCTTTTCTTTTTTAGTCGCCCAATCAGCAGGTATTGCCAAAGGGGGGGGGGGGGGTCCTGCAGACACGGTTTCCCCTTTGCGCCGCTCCTGGCTTGCACTCACTTTGAACGCAGACAGGAGAAGCAGCACATTTTAAAGATGTGTTTTAGTGCTCATTGAGAATTGGCCCGCATTAGCATGCTGTGTGTGTGTGCGTGTGTGTGTGTGTGCGTGTGTGCGTGTGTGTGTGTGTGTGATATATATTGTTGTTTAAAGGAGAGAGAGAGGGAGGGTCCGATGGGGTTTTAAATAGACATCGGGACCCCCGTGGATCGCGTAGCTATAACAACCTGTCCGGATTTCACTCCCTGGCATGAAGCGTCTAACATGCAGAAATAAATATGTGTGAATTGCTTGAGCCCACTATGAAGTCCTCCTCCTCCCGGCCATTTATATCTGCGACCCATAGGTCCTCCTGCACGGATGCGGCCTGCACGTTGCTCTATTTGGGCTGAGTTACGTTTTTTGTTTCCTCAAATGGATGATGCATTCAATATCCACCCCTATAGGCCAGTCATTTATTTAGATGTATTTAATTTTAATTGATGCAGGCCTGTTTTATGTTATTGTAGGCTAGGTCATTTTATTTATTTATTTTTTACCAAAGATCATTTAAACTTGTTAATATCGGGTTTACCCAATACCATTCGAATATATATCCTCAATTGTTTATAGGCCTATATTTCCCTTTTCTTTTTCTTTTTTAATTTCAAATGACCTTATTTCCGTTAAAATATTAACGAAGGTGAAATGACTAACACATTTTAGTCCTTTTGAGAAATACATTTTGGCATAAGAAGCATTCTTTCTGCGGTAGTCCTCTTCGTGCAGCAGCCCAATTAATGGATTACATTTTAATGGACAAAGATTAAAAACGCTTGATAACCTGCCAAGCGTGGATTATCATCGTCAACGAAAATATACAATACAAAGAGTTTAAAAATGACATCTCTCTCTCTCTCTCTCTCTCTCTCTCTCTCTCAATGTCAAGTGGATGTTGTGGATGTTGATTGCTGATCCAATTGGAGTGAAACATATTTTATTTGCTCGTTCTGTTCATGGGCATATTGTTATATGTATATCATTATATTATTATAAATTCAATAAAGGCACATTTATAAACAATTTGCCGTCCAGTTAAGTGGAAAGCCGCTGGAAATATAGTGGCTGGAAATATTTGGCTGCATCGCCAGGAAGATTCAGGCCCTTGATTCAGGCCTACATGTTGCTCAACCGTGTTTCATGCTTAAAAATGCCTATAGCCTACTGATAGGCCTGCTTGTGCGTCTTGTTTTAATGGGTAAAATAACCACTGATGAGAGCACATGGCAAAGCAGTCTGGTCGGCCATGTTAATAAACCCAGCGTTTATTCCCAGTGTTAATGCGTCTTCACGCCCAACACCGCGGAGTTGTTGCTCTGGTAACCAAGCGCTCTCCCTTTTACTAAAGATCACGGAAAGCATAACGTTCAACGTTTTTTTTTTTTTCCCCCCGATAATTTTTTTTTTTAAAATAAACACATACATCACATACTACCCCTAATCATGACCGAAGAAAAACGTTGTCTTTGAAAAAGTGCAAAAAAGTAGATCAATTGGGCCAACGCACATGTTCACCTATCCAATACAATACAATACAGTTAAATTAAAATAGAGAGTCCTGTATTTCCTACTGGAGGCCGGGTCTTGGATGGGATCCTGTAGGTGTGGAGGACCGCAGGACGGCGCGTCTCGTCTGGCGGCTTGCGTGTTGTCGCCATCTGGTGGAATTCATACGAACTTCACGCAGAGGAAAAATGTCCCTATAAATATAAAACTACATCTATATGGGCGTGTTTTGCATTGGTTCGTTCAAATTACTATTTTGACTTATTTAGACGTATTTTTTTTTGGTCAACCCGATTCAATTTACTGGCAACTTTAAAGTGCAGTCAAAGTTGTTTTTGCGGGTGTCAGAACCGTGGCAAACGATTAATAATATAATATAATATAAAATTATATTATATTATATTATATTATATTTTATAGGGCCTATTACCCTCGCCCTACACTCTACCTACTACTAATAGGTAGCCTGTACATTACATTTTGACATAGTTCCTCCTTGCATGTTTAACTAAATGAATGATTAAGCTGGGCTCCTGTTTCAGCGGTCCATTGAGCATATCTCTCCACCGCGGTGACCTCATTAAAATAATGATGTCATTCAGCTCAGAGTCGCTCCAAAGTCACGCCCGGAGTCTCGGTCAGACTCCCACTTCTCATTTGAAATGATGCGGTAAGTTATAACCTCCAATAATAATACTAATTATAATTGTATAATAGCAATAAACCTTATGCAAAATCAAGATTCATCGCATGTTTGCGGATATTAGCGTATTCAATAAACCAGATTTTTTGTAATAGAAATTGTTATTTGTAAGCCTATATGTATGTGCCTCTGTATTATTGCCGCTAGATGGCAGCATTTGGTAATGAAATGTGATCAACAGGGCAAACAGATATGCAACAGGTAACACTGCAACAGGTAGCACTGCAACAGGTAGCACTGCACATACATGATGCACTCATACATGATACATGATCATATATGAGGCAAATGGACAGGTTGGGTAATAATAATAATACCAATAATAATTTCAATAGACTACATGGTGTTTATACATTTTCATTATTCTTATTGTTGTTGTTGTTATTATTATTATTATTATTATTATTATTATTATATATTAGTACACGTTAATGGGCGTAGCTAGTTTCTCATTGTCAAATGTCGTTTCGCTGTATCTGACATCTGTATGTCAAGCTTTAAATCCTACAGCAGGGAGCATCCTAAAAGAGTGGAACAGCCAAACTAAAGTCAATTACCATTTCATGCAATACAATGGTTTAATCTATGACATGAGTGATGTCTGACAGAACTATGGTTAAAACAATGATCCCAAACACACACATAGAAAAGCATACAGGTTGGACCAGAGAGAGAGACAGACAGAGATGACAGAGCTGTTAATTGACTAAGGATTTGAAACCGTTCGCCGCTCGTCATCTGTGTGTGATTTGAAAAACCTCAGGAGTTGCACATCAAATATAGCAGGACACAACTCCCCCCCACCATCGCTACCAACACCACCCTCACCCACCCCTCAGAGCCTACACCTGGAAACATCTCATCACTTTCCCATAGTTCCCCCTCTGTACTCTTGAACCTCAGCCCCACACCAGCCTCCACTTATCTGCAGGATGGGCATTACCACGGGCGTTGACATCCCTATCTCTCGCCTTGCCTCAGTGGCAACACAAGGCTGTGACAAAAAAGGGGGGAGTCTCTGATAAGGTATAGCCATGGCAACTTTCGGTGAGGTCAGACTTGTCTACACACATGCATACGTCATTTGTTGTGTTTAAGCCGGACACATGTATTCACTTATTATGGCACTTATTTAGGTTTTTTTCATGGTCAAAGGTTGATCTATGCGCGGAGGAAGGTGTTGTCGCGGTGTATAGCGCCAAACACAGCCGGCTACAGGCCCTCCAGAAGTCCCGAATGGGCCCGTAGCAGAAGACTGTGTCCACAGCCCCCGCCTGTTGTCCTGGTTCTGGGTTCATACAGGTCCCTGCTCTTCCATAACACCATTCAGGGGGCCAATCGTATCAGTGCTGAGGTCACAGAGTTGGGCTTCAGAGGGAGGCAACAGAAAGTCCCTAATCAGCAGTGACAATGGGACTCTAATTTTAGGAAACACCCCTGTCTGTCATCTTAGGCCAAAGTCACTTTCATCAGCTGAAGGGGTGGGGAGGTAAGATGAGAGAGAGAGAGAATAAGAAATGTCTCTTCCACTAAACTAGTTTTGTCAGAAATGAATCATGTCATAGATTAAACCATTGTATTGCATGAAATGGTAATATACTCTAGTTTGGCTGTATGGTTCCCCTCTTTTAGGATGCTCCCTGCTGTAGGATTTAAAGCTTGACATACAGATGTCAGATACAGCAAAACAACATTTGACAACAGGGAGCACTACTTTACAATCCCCCCATGGGGTACATCAGATATCTCATTGTGTAGATTACATACAATACAGAACAGCAGCACAAAATGTGTGTGTGTGAGGTGGTTAAATAGACCGCCTCTCTGTGTATGTGCGTTTGATTGGACCGCGTTAGCTGTCAGCTGATAGGCGGCGCATGGCTAGAGTGTCCCGCCAGAACTAGCTACGCCCATATACCCTTTCTATCCCTATTTTATGAAATGTCTTCAGCCTCCCTTACTTTTTGTTTTTTGTACTTTTTGTACGGGGTCAGTGTAGGTCGCAATCAAGCGAGAGGGACGGGGTGGGTCTGTGGCAACAGCTGCTCAGCTGGACTCTGTCTTGTTTCATTAATGCTCTGTTAAGCACTTCATAGCATCCCCCCCCACCCCACCTGCTGGTCAGGTCCCATATACTTTACATCTACCGTATCCGTCTCTCTCTCTCTCTCTCTCTCTCTCTCTCTCTCTCTCTCTCTCTCTCTCCCTCTCTCTCTCTCTCTCCGTCGTGGAACTGCATACCTGTAGTTTCCTGGCACACACTTGTTAACACCGCAACGGTTGAGGCTACGGCTGTGTTGTATTTATGTGTGATTGTTGTTTATTGTTGTTAGCATGAGGTCATTCTGTGAGCACCTCGCTCAAGCCAGGGTGTTTCCCAGGGACCCCGGCAACGGAGAAATGAGAATAAATTAATGTGGCTTCGGGGTGTCGAAGGGACGTAAAAATATATTTTTTTCAGTTCATGTGAAGGATATGTAATTCATTTTCAATGAGAAAACAGCTGCAGGCTGGCCACTCAATAATTAAGCAATATCACACGCGAAGGAGTGCTGCTATACTGAATATCAGCCCGGCTGGGATTCGGTCGTAGGTGCAAGGCCGCAGGCCGAGTGCCGAAGATAATCACAGCTGAATTACACACAGACAAACATTTCCTGTTAGCGCATATTACTAGACCAGCTGTAAAGTGTAGGGATACATGTATAGTTAAAAGTCCCAGTGCTGTTATACTGAATATCAGCCTCTTGTTCAATCAAATGACTCGGCCTGAACTGACTGTTGTATAATACATGATATATGCTTTAAATAACACTTAAATACTTAAAAGTATTATCTTAATGAATACATAATTTGAGCACAACAATGTTAGTCACAAATGACTATACTACATTTGACAGCAGTGGTAATCCCTAATAATGTAATTTGTGTCGAACACTTTGTTAACTGGTTGTGCTCTAGACAGCATATCACTTCGGCAGACTTTCAGGAACAGACAAGCCACTACATGCGCACCTACGAATGGCTCAAGAGTGTCATAACATTTCACTTAAAAATGTGTAATGGACCACAGGTTACATGCCCCAAATGAAGCACTGGGATTAGATCCCTCCGAGGTGTTTATTGACGGTGGAGTGCTCCTTATCTTAACGGTAGCTGCCTGCAAACACAAGATACATTCACTTGATACCATGTTGGAAGAGTTCTGTGTAAACCACCGGCCCCGCAGAAACGCACCAAAGCACATCGACCGGGATATTGTGTTTCTGGAGAAGGGTTACGTAGAGAGGTAATGTGTGTGTGTGTGTGCGTTGATCCACGTGTGTACACTCCCGTTCCCGATTTCCCTTTTACTTTGGGTGAGCGACATGTTTGACGATGACGAAGAGGCGGACGAAGAGGAAGAAGACGACGAAGATGTGATGATGGAGACGGCGGCGATGATCGTACGGACGGTGCCGGTGGCGGACGCCCTTTCACTGCGCACACACACCGCTACGTTACTTTGAACTAACGCCGCTTCATCACGAGAACTTTTAACCCAACACACCCAAAGTACAAAAAAATTTCAAACGAAAACACATCAAAAACAGTAACATTTCCCTGTTCTCGCGCTGCTCCTGGAAGGACCTGGTTCGGTCCTGAATCATGATCCATGAGAGATGCTTGCGGGACACCCGACGCCTGAAACAGCAGAGCGGCGCAGACGCATCGTCAGCCTCCAAAACCCAAGCCACAAATTACGTCTGGTGTATGGAAAAGATCAAGTGGCCCTGGACCGAAGCTGGGATGGTGGTGAAAGCAAAGAGGGCCGGTGGTAAACGGGTTGGGATTGGACGGATACGATTTACATTCCTCTCTGGGGAAGTGATACTGAGACAAGGTCAGACCAAGGCTAGTACGCAAGACACGCAGATGACCGAGGATGGAGGAGTTTCTGCTTCTTCTTTTTTCTCTCTCTCTCTCTCTCTCTCTCTCTCCTTCATCTTCGTCTCCTGTTGAAGCTCTTTGGTCTTTGAGTCAAAACGATTGTGGATGGAAACGAGACACCCTTGTTGCGTGACAAGTTGCGAGCTAACAACAATGTGTTGCTTTTTTAGGCAAATTAGCCGCTATCAGATGTAGCTGCCGGGACCCACGGAATAACAGAAACGAACGGTACATGCGTCAAGGGAGTTTGACTGCGTTTGGCATCGGAGGTTGCCTCTGCTGAGGGAAATATCTGGAAGTCCATCAATGTCCTGCAGCACATTCCATCGCATTTCAATAGTCTGTGCACAGAAGTGCTCCCAACCTCAGTACCCAGAGGAACCTCATTGTAATTGCAAAGAAATGTTACACTACAGGCTAACACTGCTAATCCAGTCTGAGTATTCTGGTCACACAAGGAGTTGGAACAAAGTTCTGCCTTAACCAACTGGCCGCGGTGTACCTACGCTTTTTTTTTTTTTTTTTTTTCGAGGCTTGACTTTCTCAGGATATCCGTCCGAATATCTGTTTCATCGCCATCCTTAAATTTAACAGTCCTTCAAAGCGAAACCACAAAAAAGGACACGTACATTTTTTTCCTTCCTCTTCGCCTTTCAAGAGAGAGAAGAGGAGAAAAACAGAGACCAGCTTGGAAGGTTGGAGGCTGTATGGCACCACATCCCCCATTGGGAAGCCAGAGACTCTTGACAGCGAAAAAGAGATTAGTGTCCATTACCTAACATAAAAACTCAGCTACCACCTACATGTATGACAGACATCACAGGAACCCTTCAAACACCCTGTTTCAAAACCAAAAACAACAACAAAAACACGCTTTTTTGCTTTTGTCTGAGGAGAATGAAACAAGCACTGTTTTTCCCCCAATTTGCCTGGTATGAGAAAAGTTGGTGACTGTTTAAGTAGGGTGTGGGAATCACTTATCCCACTCCAGAGACATGCAGGACCAGTGGGGTATTGCTGGGGATTAGTGTCCATTCTTGTCATGTACTGACAAACCCTCCAGCTGATCTCCTTAAAACCAGGTGTTATTAAGAAGCAGGGCCCTTACTGGGGGGCCCCTTGTCCGATATAGGGGTTTAACTCACTGCACTTTAGAAATGACCGATTTTACAGCAGCAGAAGAAGAAAGTGCATTCTTTTGACTTTGGCTAAATTATCATGGGAACATATTACATTTTCTATGCAGAAAAGCATAACGTAGCAAATCGGGAAGTTCAAACAAAACGATAAATATGCGTTATCGCCACATCTTACATATTTGACGGTTCAATATCCTGACGCAGCGCCGCGAGCTAACCTGTCATGGTAACTCGCGCTCAACGCTAGCTTGTGACCGCACGCAACGGCAATGCTAAGAAAATGCGTAATCTCCGCGAGAGAGGTCATAGGCTCAAAACTCAAACGTGAAACGCACCACAATAATCATCTAACTCACCCACCACCGCGATGGCAGAAGGAAGAGGACACGTTACGCCTATTTAACCAGCCATTCAATGGAGAAAAAAACAACTAACTTTCACTTTACAAAGCTTCTCGGGGGCCTTGATGTTGATGGCTGTGATCTGCGCTGAATAGGCCTGATATTGCTCGACACTGGTAATGAATGAGTCCAGCTCAAAAGGCCCTGGCAGGAGAGAGCTCTGTGGGTGAAACTAAAGAGAAGACTGGATCTCTCCCAAGTTCAGATACCTCTTTCTTTATGTGCCAAAGGGCAAGGTGTGTGCGCATGTGTGTGTGTGTGTGTGCGTGCGTGCGTGCGTGCGTGTGTGTGTGCGTGTGTGTGTGTGTGTGTGTGTGTGTGTGTGTGTGTGTAAGTGAGTGAAAGTTGCTGGCCAGGAGCTGGAACATTGATAAGTGTTTACATTAGTAAAGCCGGATTCTCCCTCTTTTACAGAGAGAGAGACATCTCTGCAGTCTAATAGCCGAACCGACGTGAAGATAGGCTGTTAACAGAAAAAAAAGAAAAAAAAAGCAAATCAAATAGATAGGCTTCATTGTATGAATATTATTCAGCCCTATAAATACTATGGATGCTCAAAATCAGTCCTGATTCTGTATATGTTCGTTTTATGACTTGTATGCTTTGGTTGTCTGATCTATATTATGGTGATATATGACAACAACAATCACATGATGATGTTTGTGGATTTGCTGTTGAGACATGAGAGAATGCGATGCGTGGGTCCCATTCTTGTTTCCCGTCCCAATCCCTGTGCTCTTTGTCAACTCCATTTTGTTTTTTTCATTATTTATTTAATGAATGTGTTCCTAAGCATATTAGAAAAGTGGTTATTTCATGAGAAGTGGCCTGTGTTTAGACAGCAATCCCATCATTTAAAAGATTATACAAAATGAGAGTGATGATACGAACTAAAGGACTACACAATCCTATTCCTATTCACTGATTTTTCAGTAGCTACAGTATATAAAAGTGATCAAAGAAAAAGCAATCATAGTAATCATTGATGATATGCCTAGCCTTATTTTGGACCACTGCAGACACTTACTCATTGCATACACTTGTGTGTGTGTCTGTGTGTTGAAAGAGTTCAAAATACCTGCAAGGATGATTCATCTAATTGACCTGGTTGATTTATGCTTCTCGTGATGAAATTGTGCTCAGTGATTAAAGGTTTCATTTGAGTGAAATAGCCCGCAGATATGATTGCTGACAAATTTTGCATGTGGCATTGTGAACGGCATGTGAACCCCCAGTCAGTGCGTGTGATGACTGCTGAACTGATCATTGTGTCAAAGACGACAAGACTAGACTGATATTTAACTTCGGCGGCCAATCGTTAACCCAAATAATCTGGCCATATTCTGGGAGCACAAAAAAAAGAAATAGCCACTAAAGGCATAAATGCATCATATAGCCTATCTTACGTATATTTCATATACAGTGTGCAATATTGAAAGGCATAATAAAGTCGCGGTGCTGC
Organism: Merluccius polli; assembly: GCA_030340625.1. NCBI lineage: Eukaryota > Metazoa > Chordata > Actinopteri > Gadiformes > Merlucciidae > Merluccius > Merluccius polli. Next base: position 30,787 of record JAOPHQ010002921.1, read on the forward strand.
CATTGGGAATGAACGCAGCCTGAACGGACGATAGCAGTGAATCAGTTGAGGCGCATATCCCGATCACCAACCTCCCCCCCCCCCCCCCCCCCTCTCTCTCTCTCTCTCTCTCTCTCCCTCTCTCTCCCTCTCCCTCCACTTGCGCTCTACGCTAATGGGAGGAGCGCAGATCTCTCCACTCAGTATAAGAGGTGCTGAACGTCCAACAAGGGATTTTACACAGCTACTGAGGAGCAACGAAATGATCTGCCCCAGAGCCGCAGCAAAATGCTGGATGGACACCTACTCCTGGGATGGTTATCGTTCACAGTCATAGTGTATCTTCTCCACTTGCCCGGACCGACCACAGCATATTTCGGGTAAGGATGAGACGCACTTATGGCCAATATCTCTCATTGCCAATCACAATGCAAGCTCCAAAAAAACAAAACTATTTGGCTCAAGGTTCAAGTAGTTGCTTTTCATTGAAACGAAACAGTAGGCATGGCCTATTTTCACGTGACTTTTCGTAAAACTGTTTATTGGTGTTTTTTGCAGTTTGTCTATTCCTGAGCGTAAAACGTAATTGCGCTCATGTCCGTGCGTAAATTGCGTGCGCCGGCTCGCGGCAGGGGGGGGGGGGGGTAACAGCAGGTTGCTTTGCAATAACCTTGGCGAACAAGTTTTTGATTTGACGGTTTTTTTCTAAACAGCAATATCAGCACACAGCCAACGGCAGTCTTAATTAGTGTGTGTGCAGAAGGCGTTGAACGTCATATAGTGGAGGTTATAACCGGGGCTGTGTTGGTGCTATGGACTCCACTATATACTGGATCCAGCCCCAGGAGTGTAAATGCTTGCAGACAGCTTCTGGCAGGTTCCCATTAGTGTCCAAAGAAAAGTTGACTGGACTACTTTGCAGACAGGTGGGCCAAAGCCCACCATAACTGGCATCGCTTGAATGGCAGGTAGTGGTCTCGTGATTATTTGGATGAGACACTTGTAATATCATATTCGCAGTCGACTCTGAAAACAGACATGGAGCAAAAGGTGAGTTTAGGCTTGGGTCTCAACAGCTGGAAACAATAAAGCAATCCGACTGACTGAACTGGTGGCCGAAACGTCTGCTCAGCTTGCACAGAAAAATTCCCCCATCCAGCACAAACATCAAAGAAGAATCCGGCCAGGGTTTTTTGAAACTCCCACCAAGTTTTAAAACAGTTTTAGCATGTGTTAAGAAATTGATCTAGAAAAGTTTTCTAATTCATACACTATATCAACGATGTTTAACTGCAGTGAATGTGTGTGTACTCGTATAAAGTAAGTAATTCCCTGACAACGCCTATGATTTGCGTTGCAGCAAACTGTACAACCACCACATTATGGCTGAGGACACGGCCGCCTGTCAATTTGGATCAATTTGACTCTGGAGTTGTACAAGTGTATTGCCAAATTATAAGCCCCCAAAGTCCTCTCCAGCGGAGACAGCCTGTCAGGGGGTGCGAAGCGGGCGTGATTCAGCTGAAATCACACTTTCTCTCCCCTCTCCAAAATACAGTATCCAGTTCTAGTGAAAACAAACAACAATGATCATATCGTTCTTCCTCCGGCGCTGATACGCCGCCGTGCTCACAACCCCACGCGCTACAATAACACGTTAGCACGGATCGTGTCTCTGGGATTCGCGGAGCATTTCCAATAGCTCACATTTTGCCGTTCACTGTAATTACCGCTCGAGCGTCCCTCATAAAAATCACACTTTTTTGGCTTTGTAATTGACAACGCTTGGGAGCAGAGGCGCGGGTGGGACGTGATGAACGTGGATCTCCCCCTGCGCCGCCCCCCCCCCCCCCCCCCCCCCCCCCACCAGTGTCTTTGTGTGTTGATAGATGTTATGGGTGCACTCAGTGGCTTCCTGAAGTCTATATGCTGTAACGTGATGAGAGCCCTGGAGACATTCCAGCAGAGTCAAACTGCTAATGGCAGGTATTAGAGTTGTACATGTTCCAAGAGTGTTAGGTGATAAGGGGTGTTGTTACTGTTGGCGTCTTTGCTGAGGAGTAGTGCAACCCCCCCCCCCCACACACACACACATACACACACACACACACACATACATACACACACCCCTCCATTAGCTGTATATTATAAAGCAATAAACTGTGTATCCGAGACCTTTCAAGGCTGCTAAATTGGGTTTTTGTCTTTTAGGGAGATTTATGATGGGTCTTGTGGGTGTAAAGGTACATGGGAGACCTTTTAAAGAGGATTGACCGAGCGCTAAAGAGCCAAATATAGCCATAATAGAAAAACTGCTTCCACCAAATAATCCAGTCCTGGCTAGACCAAACAGAGACATGGAATTGTTGACCAAATCTGTCAGCTGTTGGGGTTAATGTTCTGCCTTCGGGTGTTTTAATGAAGTTTTGCCATTAATGTATTGAGAGTGGGTTAGACCAACACAGGACACTTGCTGGTGCTTTGACATTGCACAGACCTGCTATGATTCCTCAACAAAAAAAATAAGTTTCTGCCCAATTTCAATGAAACGTCATCAACTATAAAACTCACACGAGTATCAAATGCCCTCTCTTGCTCTCTCGTTCTCGCTCTCTCACTTACTTTCTCTCTTTTTTTTCTCTCTCTCTCTCTCTCTCTTTCTCTCTCTGGCTTTCCCTCGTCTTGTCCAAGTGGAGTGTAATCCTCTACCAGTGTCACCCTTGGCACCCAGTATGCATTAAAGCTGATGTGCCAAACTGGTACTGGCATAGAGTCTAATGTCTCTAACGGTAATATGCATTCGCTCACTCGTTTCGCACTTCACATTCAATTCCTCGGCCATTCTGTTTTCTATCTTTGGCCTCTGTTGTGCAAAAGACATGGTATTACAATACCCCAGATGTATTATTCTGTGGGCTAGCAGGCCAGGGGTGGAGGTGAGGTGGGGTGGGGGGTCAGTTGGGTGGGGTGGGGTTTGGGGTTGGGGGATATGAATAAGTGTCAATGAATGATTTAGCCCTGCAGCTGAAGAACATGAGACACACTCCAAAGACCTTGCCCAGGTGACATAGATACACGCGAAAATGTTACGGCCCCTGTGGCCAACTTCCCAGGAATTGGACACCACTGACACGACGAGGACGACAACAGAGTGGACCGCGTGCTCACGCCAAACCTGCTCAGATCTACAGACTATGTAGCGGGAGGCATCCTGGGGCCTCCTGGGCACTGATTTACTTTAAAATAGACGGTCAATGTTGCATACCCAATTTCCAAGTGTGCGGTGGGAGCATGAATGTAACGTAAACACAATCCCCGTTGCCCATAGTCTGCAGCGCGGAGGGCGGGGTGGGATTCCTAGCGTAGTCAAGCGCCCGCTTAAATTGTGATCCTTCGCCACAAGAATGCAAGTGCTCATTTCCCCCCCCCCCTTTCAGCCTGTTGTGGCAGGTGCTGGTCCTCGCTGGATCCATTATCATTAAGAGTCCCAATCGGAGGTGTATCGAGTTTTCACTGCCATGGTCTTGATAGGTTGCAGTTTAGGGATGTTTGTCTTCCGGGAACCTGTCAAAGAGAAGGATGGAAATTATTGGTTGGATTCGTTGTCCACCCCCAACTCCCACCCCTCATTAGGACTCGCGTTGAGGCGTTTAGGAATGCCGTCTTTAAACGATTTAATTAATTTAGGAGTGTTGGTGTATTGCGCATGTCATTTTGTGGTCTTGTAAACTGCGCTGCCTGCCAGCCCTCACACCAAGCCCTGAGTTTGTTTTTGGTTCATTTCATGTGCGACATATACAGGAAGGCTGCCCACAGCCTTGCAGCAGGGCTTTACCAAACACTAAGGCAGCAGCACATTAGCCGGATAAAAAGGCACATGGAGGTTTGCTGTCATGCTTTGTACTGGATACTTGATTATTGCAACGTCCTTAAGCACCATGTCATTACTTAATTTGGGGCCTGTGACATGATGCCCTTTCATTCGGTATATAAACCCCATTAGGCGAGGCAACACGCCAAAAACAACACACGCAACAAATGGGATGTGTGTAAATTTACTTTGGGTAGAGCAAATGTTCCCTTTGATAAAGTGAAAGATATGTAATCATATCCATTGAAGTACTTCCTGGTGTTAATAACCCCAAAGGTGGCCTCGCTAAAACGCCTCGCTTTTTCCGCCATCTCTCGTGTGCTCACACTAGTACGGCGCAGACGCAACATCGCCACGGCGATAGTGGCCCCGTGTAAACATTCCCTTTGGTTCCTTCAGCGCCTCCTCCTCCCGTTTTGTCTCTTGTTCCTCCGGCTCATGTGCGTGCGGCCGACCATCGCCGCGGTTTGGTGGAGCGCTGCCGAGTGATTACCACTCATTAGGAGCAGCTGAGTTAACGTGGACCTCGGCTGCCGAGGCCTGGCAGACGGCGGTGGTGGCAGGCGTCTCATTACCGGGGCCTTAAGGACTGATTAGCCGTGACGTGCTGCAGGGCGGGGAGCACCACTGGAGAGAAAGAGTTGGGGGAGAGAGAGAGAGAGAGAGAGGGAGAGAGAGAGGGGAGGGATTTCCCAACTTTCATAGGATATCCTGTGGCTGCAGCCACACCTCAAAGGGTATCACTTTACCATGAGCCTAGTAGATAGGATTCTCCCAGCGCCGGCAGGGTGATGGCTTGGGTCTGGTCAGATCCTGTAAAACCCGGAGGCTTTAGATAACAGACCGCATGTCCCCTGGAAACAAAAAAGGGAGCGCTTTGTTTTTGTTATAGTTCCAAGGTTTGATAGTCCAGGATTTGAAGCTGAGCCCCTCTGGGTTTTGTACACGCCGCACCCACCTCGTTGGGGGCCGTGTTGTTGTCTCTGTAGGAAGAGGAGGGGGAGGAGGCTGTTCCTCTGGGCTCCAGAGGGGGGCGCAGGGACTTCTGGGAGGGGAGGCCCGGTACTCAATCAGCACTTTTCGAGACCCCCTTTGTGTTACCTTAGGAGAGTGGGAAGTGAAGTGGGAAAACACAGAATCTGAAGGCAGCCAACATCATTTGAACGCAGTTTATTTTAAATATATTTCCACTTTATTTAAGGTTGAGGTTGAAATACAATTATTTAAAAATAAAGAAGCAACGTTTGATTCGCACTATGGATATGTTTTAATCTTTTAGTTCACAGGTTTTTCTGAGTGGACGCTTTACCTCTCTGCACTGAATACGAGTTCTTTCTTTAAGACCACATTTCTGGCTGCAGGAGCGTTGAGGCAAATTCATTTTTTTATAGGGTTTATTATCCGGGAACATTTTGGTACACAGCTTTGTTATGAAGGTGCTAGCGGTGTCTGTTGTGGGCTGCTTGAGGCTTATACTGTATAATGATATGGTTGCACTGTATATTTTGAAGATTATAGGTTCACTTAGGCCTTTTAAAATGTTCAACTCAGGCCCATTCATATTTGAAGGACTGACGCTTCTGGTATCACCAGAGTGGCGAGGCGGGAACCGCAGACCGAGACTGTATTGGACTTTAAGGAGCAGCTCCGGTCTGTTCTGCTGGTGGTGAGCCCATGCACTACATGGGTGGATAATCAGCTGGGAAGGAAACTCTCTTTTTCTAGAGAGAGGAGCGGTGGTTGCACATAACGACCTTTGCAGATGGGAGTGGATACTAATGTGCACAACAGGAAGGTCCATAAAGACTCATGATAGTCTTTTAGTGGTTGACGATTGATCGTGTGATGCTTGTTAGCGGTATATATACAATGTACTGTGTTTTCCATCACTGACCACAGGCTAGTTTCCTGGCCTGGAAGAACAGTAGACATATGGCTCTTGGCACTTGACATGAGCCCCACCTGGCACAGACAAAAATGAATTGAATGTTCTTCCTGTACACAGCATAGCTTGAGCTATTATGAGCTGGGTGGTCGTGATAGATTCGGTTCGTTGGACGACTTCTCTGTGAATTGATTTTTCTCCCTGACAACACATACATTACATAAAATGCCTATAACAAATTGGCCAAGGTGATTGATGGAATGATCTAGACGCGTCATTTTTCTTTTATTTCACACAGTGTCCCAGATAGGATTTTTTTTTAACTCTCTATCTCAAGGGGATCTTGGATAAACACAACCCTATGGAGGCGCTGACCTCACATGCACTCTCAGTGGCTCTCTTGTCTGTGTTTGCCAAATGGGTGTTATTACACAGACTATAGTTTGCCCCCGCAGGGCAAATTCATCAGCAAAGCCTCTGCATTAGTGATAGAATAGCCGCGGTCGCCGCGGGTTTGCGACCACGTGTAAATCAGTCTAGTCACTTGTCACACACACACACACACGCTGACATGCAATAGGGCGGATGCTAAATGTTTGCAGTGGCCCCCGCAAGAGTCCTCTCCTGTGATTGTGTGTATAATCATCCATTGGAGTCACCTAGCGGCCCTGGCGGCGGCTCTTTGTAGAGGAAGTCAATCATTCTCCGGCTCTGTGGTGGAGCTGACCAAAGAGTTACCTATACAGAAACTCATGTCACTGCAGTGAACACTTTAACGCAGAACAATAGACCACTTTCCGGCGCTAACGGTAGCACACAGCGTCACTGAGGGCAAAAAATAGACCGTCTGACTGTAGCCCCTGTTAATTACTGATAACTCTTGTGCTGCAGCCAACGCGTGGGCTGGTTAAAACAGCTACTGTGGAGCACAAGCTTGACTTTGCATGCCTGGTTTATCCAGAGTAACCGCTGTGGGCCAACGTGGAATCAATGAACAAATCTCGGCATTAAGGAACTGTAATCTGCACACACCCCCACCAAATACTTACTGTGTAGATTAACAGGAGTGTAGCTATAACAATTCAGCGTCTCTCACTCTCTCTCTCTCTGTCTCTCTGTCTCTCTCTCTCTCTCTCTCTCTCTCTCTCTCTCTCTCGCTCTTTCTCTCTCCTCTGGTCAGATTTCTCGTGTCAGCATGTGCGATTCAGCGAGCATGTGTGCCTGAGCGCGTTCGGTGCGTGCGTGCGCTGGTACTTGGGGCGCTCTGTGCCATGGCGTGGGCTAGAACAGTGGAGTCATGTGGACGGTCCCGGGCGCCCAATCTGTGCCAGTCACACAGTGACTGCAAACTGAGCCGCTGACCTGAGAAGCTGTGAGTTTCTCACATAGCAGTTAAACCTCTTACCGAACCCCATGCCTCCCCCACGTTCCCAAACCCAGGGAAACTCGCTCCTGCTCCTGCTGACCGCCACTACCACCACTGCTTCTGTAGCTGCTGCTGCTGCTGCTGCTGCTGCTACGGCTGCTGCTACTGCTGCTGCTGCTGCTGATGAGTTGGCAGGTCAAATAAAATGAATTCAATACTGGGGGGGGGGATTCTCCAGGAATGAAAAGTATATGAAAAGTTTAAATGTATTACATTTGGCATTTAGCATCAGCTATCAGTGCAACTTTTTCTCATTTTGTACCATATAAACTACTATATGCTTATATTTTGGACTGCGTTAAACTACGACATGCTCGTATTTTGGATGGGATATGGACTTAAAAATACGATATGTACTGTACATATGGATGACGTTAACATGTAGACTGCCCGTTGGAAAGTGGTGGGCAAAAAAAAGTGTGTGTAAATGACATGACCCTAGGGGACAACATATGACATAATGGCTGGTCACATCCTGTTGAGCTCAGCTGTTTAAGATAGGGGACTTCCCTCTTACATGGTGAATAGCAACGCTTGTACCCTTTTGCACCCCCTCCCCACTCCACACTCCCCACAAGTGTGCTGAGGCTCATTACTCCAGTAATAATAATAATAATAATAATAAATATTAATACGGTCTCACCGAGAACCCCTGGGCCTGCTGTGGTGTCACTGTGCTTCGTCTGTCACCGCCTCCCCTGATCAGCAGTAGTCCCATCACTCTTGTGCTCTCAACCCCATCTAAACTTAGCCGCTCGCCTAATATGACGTAACCCCCACCCACCAACACCCCACCCTTCCACTCACATGGAATATCCCCTATTATCAATCACTGTTATTGGCGAACAGAGTGTTACAAGTGGGCGAATGTGACGCAAAAGACACATGCACACTTGGGAGCGATGGAGTCTAACCCCGCTGTTGGAGATACCGCAACAGCGGCCCACGTTGATCAAGCGCGGGCCTGGGGAGGCGGGTCAGAGACGAGAAGGAACATAATAACCCCACGCTATGCCACTTTGCATAAGACTACCTACTGGTGGTGACTGGCTGTGCACAATGGTTCGAGACTTATGGTGGGAATTGAATATAGCGGAAGTTAACGTGAGGGCTGGAGGCCTAGAGGGCCGGTAGATTTGGGGCGGAAAACACCCAGATAAGGTTCTGGCCAGTTGCAGACCAATGTTTTTAGTGTGTGACTGTACGGACCACACGTACACACACACACACACACACACACACACACACACACACACACACATAACACACACAGAACACAGACATGCACACACAGAACACAGGACATGCAGGACACAGACACACACACGCACGCACACACACACACACACACACACACACACACACACACACACACGTAAGGGGAAAGGGTTGATCAGACCACACAGCCTGAGTTGAGGTGGTGGGAGAAACGTTGGCTTTGGGCAGGTTGAGCCAGAGTTTACAATTACAGAATGGATTTTAAAGGTATGGAGCACAGGAGTTCATACACACACACACACACACACACAAGCAGCGCACGCTCAAATGCATACACGACTATGCGTGCGCATCGTCAACATTGACTAATACGGCGAGATGAGGCCAGTTCTTGTTCGCCTAATTTCACTTGCCCTAAACATTTGCCGATAAGTTAATGATTAATGCATACATTACCACATTTGGACTATTTGTAGAATGAGTCTTGAGACTTGAGACACTTGGGAGTGGCAAATTCAGAGCAACAGTATGTTTCCCATTATCTACCCAACAACCACAATTATAAGGAACAGCCCTGGACTCCCCCCCCCCCCCCCCCCCCCCCCCCCTAGGGTCACATTAAGGTGTCCATGCAAAACTAGACGAGTGATGATGATGATGATGATGATGATGATGATGATGATGATGATGATGATGGTTTGGTAAAAATAAATGATGTCCTCCAGGGGGACCGGGTTGGGGCTGGTGCGGCGTAGGCAGCGACGTGTGCAATGAGCCGTCCTCTATATACCCAAGCCGCCCGGCGCGTTGGAAAAAATGTATATGAAGAAAAGCGCCATGGCCAATGGGAGGCGCTGACAGACACGGAGAAAGGACTAAACAAACTTTCGGTACAAGACAGCCGAGTGTAGGCCGCGGGTGAGATTAGCTGCTTCCAAGCCCGTCCATGCTTGCGTGTGTATGTGGGTGTGTGTGTGTGGGGGTGTACATGCGTGTGTGTGTGTGTGTGTGTGTGTGTGTGGAAAAAAGCAAAGCTGAGCAAACATCAGCAAGAATTCCCGCCTCACGTAGCATAATACATTATTGCGCCTGTGTCGGTGTTATATTCCAGTGTGTAATGTACGTTGCTGTGCCAACACCTTAAACATAAACAGCCACGCAAAATGGACCGTGACATAAAAAACATCGGGCAACATGGGTTTCTTTTTTTAATACTCAACGCTACATCACGTAGGGTCCTGCACCACCTCCCCCTTGCCCCCCCAACCCCACACCAGCAAACCCCACCCCTCTCTTTAGGCTTCACCTACATTTTCGTACACTTATCTCCACACACTCGGACGCGCTTGGCCACGCTTCGTCGAGGTGTCGAGACGCGCGGTCGGGGCTTTTCCATTTCTGCCATAAAAGATGTTGTCATTTGGATCGAAAATGAATGGGAGGGGAGAGGCGGATGAAACACTAATGACTTTTTGACCGGAGAGAGTTGGAGTTGAAATTTGTCAGGCCATATGTGGCCTTCAACCAAATTTTCCTCTCTCTTTCTAACCCTAGTGCTCTTCTCCACTTAGTGAGTTCAGGGAGTTCAAACAGAAGCAGAGGACGCAGTAACGTATGCCACACGGCAACTTTTTACTTTTCACCATTGTTGGAGTTCAGCCAATTTTTGAGCATGTGTGTGTGTGTGCGTGTCTGAATGACCTTTTTGTGTTTTACCTAATAGGTTACGGTCTTGTGCGCTACGTGGCTCCCACAGACCGGGATTTAAAGATAAAGTGCATGACAATAAAAGCAGCGGCTCATGTATCAGCTACCCCGCCTCCCCCGCCAATAAAAAAAGTTTCCTAAATTTGGTGAAGAGACAGAATGAACATCTGTGATAGCATTTACACTGTCCTCCCCGTCTGTCACAAAGCGGAAACCTGCACCACACCGATTCCCGGCTGTTAGCGCCTTTCTACGGAGAGCTCAAGTGTTCCTCCTACCCACACACACACACACACACACCCCGGGCCATCTTGAAATAGGCCTTTGTGTGGAAGCCACAGAGACGGTAGCGCAGCGTCGTCGTGTCATCTTTGGCAAGTCTCCAGCTCCCCGCCTCAAACCATCCTTTTGTCTCAGACAGACGGACGGACAGACAGACAGACAGTCAGACAGTCAGACAGACGTCACGCACACAGTCGGTGGAATGTCATTTTAATGACCCCTTGTTTTGGAAAGTGTAGGGGCAGTCGTCTGGGCTTTGGGGTGATCTGGTCTGACACCGACACTGTGTTGGCGGGGCGCGTCCGCACGCAGCAGAAGAATGTGTGGTGTCATATTAGCGGTGTTGAGTACATTAAGGGTCTTGCCACTTCGTTGCCCTGGTGAATCCCCCCTCTTCCTCCCTTCCCCTTCCCTGTGGGGATAAATATGGGAGATTTATGAAGAATTATGAATTTAGATTAATCTTCGGTTGGGTTGCAGTGGCGCCTTGACTTTTACATTGTGTTGAACCTCCCACTGACATTTCAAACGGTATTAGACAGGTAATCCACATGGTGCCATTCACTGAAAACTTGGATTCTGGCCTATGCGGTAGGCATGCTGTGGAACAGTTGTCAATCATATGTAACCTAGTAGTGCCATTTGGAGAATGTTTGTTTTGGCACCTTGCTTAATACACTTCCACTGAAATTGTGAAGCAGAGTGTATTGCATTAAACAGGGGAAAAAACAAAAGGGGGGGGCGGGAAAAAAAAAACGTTTTGCAGAGTCACGACGTTGTAATGTGTTGCACACACTGTTCTAGATTAAACGGTTTGTATGTTTTTTTTGTCCTCTTTTGTCTGTTGGGAGAGAGACAGTCATTTTGCAAGACACAACTTGCCACATTTCTATTTGACATTTGCAGTTGTCAGGCAAGTTTAGGAAAGGCAAACATGTTGTTAAAAAAAAAGTAAAGGGCCCAATCCAATGCATTGGATGCATGCTTTGAGTTAATACACATAGCTGCTTTGCCAAATTATGTGAGAAATTACGTCCGCCAAAACAGTGACTCTGTCCCTTGGATTAAATATAAATATATAAATATGTATGAGTCTAAGTCCTTATTTTAAATGGGCACATTACTGACATGTTCTATCAAATAAGCAGAAAAACGGCTATTTCTCTTAACCACTGTAAAGTACTGTATGTTTTAAGTCATTAAATATAAACAAAATCTTAAAGAACCTAAATTAAGACACATTAATTTCTGTCACATACATAGGAATTCGTCACCAGTACTAAATACTGCATGCCTGTATCCATTTATCCACTGAGCCCATGTGATGCGTCATGTGTTGTGCTCTCTTTTGAGACGACGACAACTGAAAACCGCCATAACCGACTTTTTATGGCAGAGGCCAGGACAGGATGGATATAAAAAGCAACGCTTCGTTTCCACTCTTTAGGGGTGGAATTGCGTGTCGACGACCTTTATCACGACGATGCCAAGCGACACAGAAACAGGTGAGCCGTCGATATTAGCGGGCCAAAGTATAATTTGATGAAAATGGACACCCTATATTGCGATGACCTTCGTGTCGGCCCGAGGACTCGAGCTTTTTTGCGAGCCCTGTGAATCCAGTCATTCTTCAGTTTCACTCTGAGGGTGTAAAAAAGGCCAGAAATTACGCATAATGAACGACCGCCGTGCCAACCCTGTCAGTTGGCGTGACCAAAATGGTCACGGGCTCACAGTCATGTCCATGTGTGTGTGTTTATGAAAGTAATGCTCTGCTTTCCCCATCACGACCTCAGAACCTCAGAACGCTGGCCGTCGGTTTTCGCCAGCCATGTGGCAGACGTCGCTTGTGTGTGTGTGTGTGCGTGTGTGTGTGTGTGTGCGTGTGTGTGTGTTTTATATATGCGCTCCTTTAAATAAACAAGGGTGAATGGAGCGCGACCCCACCACCACATGTTCTCTGGTGCCGCCGCGTTTAGAACGAGACGTTTGTCCTCATAACGCGGCCAATGGACTGCAACCCCCGGAGAGGAGAGACCCACCAAAACACTGGCTGGGGTGCGGTGGCTTGTATGGCAGTGAGGGGGGGGGGGGTTTGGTTCTATAAGCAGAGCGCTAATCCGACGTATTTTAATCTATGCAACCTATGCTGCGGGAGGCCTTCGCCCGCACAGGATGGGCTAGAAATATTAACCCTCTGACTCTGGCTGAGGCTACCGTTGCACATGCCTGCGGCGTGTCCGTGGCGTTCATTGCGGTGGCACCGTGTGTTGTTTTAAAACTCGTCTCCCGCCCATGGTGGCCACCAGAATGCTCTGGTAGTCACAATATACATGACATGGCCCCTCAAAGTGCTGTGCTCAACACTTCAGGGGAACAACAGGTCGCTTCTGCTGCTGCTTCTGCTGCTGTTGTGACTTGCCTTGGTAGTGTGTGTGTGTGTGTGTGTGGGGGGGCGTTACTCCATCGCCCACGGTAACTGAAAGACTGGAAACAAAAGCTTCGTTTTTTTTTTTTTTAAGAGTGTGTGGGGGGCGCTCAATCTCCGAGCGAAAATGTCGAAAATGTAAATTGAAAAACATTAATCACTGAACCTTTTTCCGGCATGGCTTTGGACCTTTGCCGATATTCATTTGAACATTAACCCGAAAAAAAAAACCCGTCTGACCGTTGTGTGCACCGTGATCTTGCCACTGCTGTATATGTAGTATATCTAACAAGTCTCATTGTTTATACAGGAAACTCGGCATCCTGTGTTTTATTGGAGACGTTATCGTGATGTTTCCACTCCCTCCCCCTGGGTTTCAACCGACTAATACTATGTGTCTCTCTATCTGTGTTCCCAAACCCATTCCAGTTTGACAGGTAATGAACCCCTGTCCATCCTACCCCTGAGCTCTGCGCCGGAGGTGAACGTGGGCCGGGCCCACTACAAGCTGTGCGACCGGCTGAAGCTGGAGAAGAAGCAGCGGCGGATGTGCCGGCGGGACCCGGGCGTGGCCGAGACCCTGATGGAGGCCATCAGCATGAGTGCCCTGGAGTGCCAGTATCAGTTCCGCTTCGAGAGGTGGAACTGCACCTTGGAGGGCCGCCACAGAGCTAACATCCTCAAGAGAGGTATGGACTGGATGCGGGTGTATAGTGTGCATGCGGGTGTGTAGTGTGGATGTGGATGTGGATGTGCAAGGCTACAATGGAACGTGTGTAGGGTAGGATAGTGTAATAGTAATGGTTGAAATATACTGGGTTCAAATCCCTCAATGTCCTCAGTCTAACCTCTAGGCATTGAGCTAAGATGCCTCACCCCCAGCTGCAACCTAATAGCCTCCATCTGCAGTCACTGTTAGTCGCTTTGGATAAAAGTGTCTGCTAAATGACTGGATAGAATCTGTGTATAATATTTTTTATGGGCTTTTTCCGAGCCACAGCCTCCCTCGCTCCAGCCAAAAGACGATCGCAATCTGCTGTCTCTCCACCGTTCGGTCCGGTCAGTTGCTGAGCTCTCTTACGTCCGTCCGCAGGATTCAAAGAGACCGCCTTTCTGTACGCCATCTCTTCGGCGGGCCTGACGCACGCCATGGCGAAGGCATGCAGCGCAGGGCGCATGGAGCGCTGCACCTGTGACGAAGCCCCCGACCTGGAGAACCGCAAGGCCTGGCAGTGGGGCGGCTGCGGCGACAACCTCAAGTACAGCAACAAGTTTGTCAAGGACTTCCTGGGCAAACGCTCTAACAAAGACCTGCGCGCACGTGTGGACATGCACAACACCAACGTGGGCATGAAGGTACACATCTCAGATGGGGCCCTAACCCTAACCCCAACCCTTTCTTTACACCTGACAGTCACAATATAACCTTCCCTTCGTTTTACTGTTGTTATTATAGGCTGATAGTCTCAACGGGTTATTTTATTGACAGCATCATTCATTATACTATGTCACTCCGTATAGGTGACATAGAAAAGTCATTGAATCAGTACACGCTGACCAAAATGAAAAGGATGCGTTTGACGCGTTTTCTAACATTTCCCATCTTTAATAATTTTATCATCTGACGTTTGATTCGTCAGATTAATTTTTATCTCCCTCAATGAATGAATGTTGAAGTTTGAGGTGCATAATGGCGACATGACGCAAGCCAGGCGACACACACTCTGCCTCAGGTCTGAGTTTGGTTTGTTTCAGCCGTGGGGGGGGTCAGAGTTCACTTGGAGTGTTTCCATAGAAACATAAATGCTGACTAATTGCCTACTTGAAGAGTTTGAATGGTGGGAAAATGGTGATAGTATGGTGTTAGGGTGAGTTCAATGTAATTGCAGAGATAAAGGCCCCACATTAAGAGCTAATCAGTTGTATCCCTTATCCTGTTGAACAGGGATACGGCGCAGTATCGACGATTGTGCGTTCCTTTTTTTTTAAGTTGAGGTTGAAACATAATAGAGCGAGTAACTGAGACATATCCATGTTAAAGCTGTCTGCTAAATGAACACAATCTATAAGAACACATAGATCAATACTTGCTGTAACTGCTTTAATTTATGCTTTTGTCAGAGTTGTACGTGGCAAGGGAGCAGCGATTTATTTGTTTAAATCTTGGAATTGATTTTAATAGGAAAAACAAGCCGAAACGAGAATGGCCTTAACAGTCGGGCCAGAGTAAAACTCAAGGTCTGGAATCTGTTACTTGTTCTTGGATTTTTCGAATATCGCAGCCATTTTCATTTAAGTTTCAGGATGAAATATAGCAGAAGCACACTTCCAAAATAATAGGAGACACAAAACCATTCCCATAAGACCCATGAATACTCCTCCTTTCAGCTTGGCTCTCCACAATCCAACTCTCTCAAGACACAATATTTCATTAGTGATAAAAGATTTACAACACTGTTTTTGTTCTTCTCTCTTTTTTTTTCTTGTTCTCTTTTTTTCTCCTTTGGTCTTACTTGCACATGTAGTGAGGTGTACCACAGTTGGAATATATTCCCATATGGAGAACAAGTCTTGGAATGTGCTGGCCTTTGCACCCCCCTAGCAAAAAAAAAAAAAATGTTAAAAGCTGACATATCACATTTTCATGGTCTGCCTGTGTGGTGAATATGCACTTCCCATCCACGGACCATTCTCTGTCAACGTGTGAAAAAGAACAGCATATATTGTTCAACGCTAGACAACTTGTTGTGGATTTTTTCCCCCCCACTCCTGTCCTAGACCTGTCCTAAACCTCGGTCTTTCCTAAATAGGGAACGCGGTGCTGTCGCGAAGGTCCTCAAAGACTTTTTCGCTTTGTTATTTACAACCCCCAAATCAAAAAATGTTAAGTCCGTGGAGGCAGGCTGATATAACAACATTGTGGTTTCGATGTGTGTTAAGTGAAAAGAATAGGCCCCAGTGTTTGAACATCAAGGTCTGAACCTATGGTTGCCTGGACCTTCAACAAGAATGCTTTTCAGCTTTTCACCCTGCACTTACTCAATATTATAGCTATTAACTTTAATTAAAAAAATGTCATCTGCGTGTATTATAAAAAAGATAAACGGTCACCTCCCACCCACTGATATTATTATTTCCTTTCTTTTCGATATGATATACCAGCATTTTATAAGGTCCCCACAGTGTTTTATTGTTTTTAATGTAATATGAGCAGATGCTAGCCTCTGATAACGCTTCTCCTAAATAGTTATCAGAAGGAATCTCCCCATGCTTTGTACCTTATCCTAAAATACTTACACTAACCCCGCTGCAACTCCAAACACTAATCATTGAACGGTTTAAAACACAGTCGGCTCGCTCTTTGAAACTCTCTGCTTACCAAACATGGCTGCGTGTACTAAAAACACAGCGTAACGGTGACTAGGCCTTTTATGACTCTGTTCCCCCTCCCTCGTGTCGGCTGACCTCTTGCGGCTCTCGTCTCGTCCGCCGCAGGTCATCAAAGCCGGCGTGGAGACCACCTGCAAGTGCCACGGCGTGTCGGGCTCCTGCACCGTCCAGACGTGCTGGAGGCAGCTCCTGCCCTTTCACGAGATCGGCAAGCAGCTGAAGCAGCGCTACGAGACCTCCCTCAAAGTTGGCAGCTCCACCAACGAGGCCACGGGGGAGGGCGAGATCTCCACCGGCCGTGGCCAGCAGCAGCAGCAGCAGCAGCAGCAGCCTCCGCCGCCCCCGGCGCCGGCGCCGCAGAGCCCCAGCGACCCCATCCCCCGCACCATGGACCTGCTCCACATCGAGGACTCCCCCAGCTTCTGCCGGCCCAGCAAGTACTCGTCGGGCACGTCGGCGCGCAAGTGCTACAAGGACAAGAACTGTGACGCCATCTGCTGCGGCCGGGGCCACAACACCCAGAGCCGCGAGGTGACGCGGCCGTGCCAGTGTCAGGTGCGCTGGTGCTGCTACGTGGAGTGCAAGCAGTGCACGCAGCGGGAGGAGGTGTACACCTGCAAAGGTTAGCCGCGCCCCCCCCCCCCCCCCCCCCCCCGGATGAGCCCCCCCCCCCCCTGACGACAGCTCATGGACCCCCCCCCTCCCCCTTCCTCCTCCCATCCACCACCCCCCCCCCCCCCCCCCCCGCCACATTACAGCTCAAGGACTGTCGTAGGAAGCGGAGGATGACGATGGCGGCGGCGGTTCCCGCGGAAGGAAGGGTCGGCCGCAGTGTTCGGCCGGTGCCTTTTTTTTTGCGGATAACGTTTTTTTTTATTTCAGAATGTCACAATGAAAAAAACACAGCAGACGCGGGACAGAGATGGAGCTGATTGAGAAGCAATGAGCACTTTGAGGGATTTCTGTGGGTCGGTTTCATACGTTCGTCCTGTGACCCCCGACCCACCTCCCCCCCCCCCCTCGCCGACCCAACCCTTTCTCTTAGAATAAAAATAAAAGCGAGACACCGCCCCGCCTTCCTCAGCAGACGATGGGGTCAACACGAACAGCTTCTGCTTGCTTTCGGAATGACGGTCTCTTCTTCTTCTTCTTCTCGACTCGAAGTCTGACAAGAAGAGAGGAGCCTGAATGCAGTCTCAGTCCATTCAATGGGGGGGGGGGGGGGGGTTCGGGTCTGCCACAAGGACATATTATAACAATAGGCCAAGTTTGGACATTTGCCCAAAAAAAGAATGTGTGCGTGTTTTTTTTTGTTTTTCGTCCAATATGTAAATATGTATGTGAATGTGTGTGATGATAGATTGTGGGACTTGGGCGGCTTGTGGAGTTAGTCAAACGACAACTTCTCACGGCAATCCATAACTATATTCAAAGACTTCAAAGACAGGGTGTAAGAATTATTCTACACGCACATATTTACACTCACACACACATTGTGTGCTTGCATATATATATATATATATATATATATATATATATATATATATATATATATATATAAATAAATATATGTACATAAATTCAACTATATTGTAACGGTATTATACAAGCCACTTATCTAACTATGCTAAAACAAACCACTAATCACACAAATGTTTCGCAGTTTGTGTGTTCTCGCTCCGTGTTCAGTTCATTTTTGAAAAGACCCGATGGATTTGTCTCTCACTGTGGATAACTTATGAATCCTTTGGGAGTACTCTTCCACAAGGAGGAGAAGAAAATGCTCAGTTCTCTTGTCTTTTTTTTATTTCTCTTTTCGCAATAATGAGAATAATAATAGTAATAATAATATATACAGTACCACAAAGCTGTTCGTGAATGCATATGAAAATAGCATTTTTTTTTCTCCCCGTTTCCAATTTAGGCTAATATTTTGGCCTTGAACACATCCTAGATGATGTTCAGGAAATGTTTTAAACCACTATACTTGGATTTGGATGAAAGAAACAGCGATAAGTAGTTAGTCAAATTTAAATTGGAAAAGACAATGGCGTTGTTGCCTTGGCTAATACCCTATGACAACGGCTCATCGACTATCCAGTGTAGTTAGCTGTCGTTCTTGAGACCCCTTAACGTGTTCGACAAAAACTTTACTTCCACAAAGATGTAGAGGACATAGAAGAACAAGAGGAATGTACCCCCTACTCCCACCACCTCTGCCATTTTACATCCCTTATTCTATCTCCAACAGCCTGATTGAGCCATATTTAATGTGTAGACTTGCACCACATGCAATGGCTTGTGGTGTCCATCGGTCCAAGCAGTATAAGTAAGTGCAGAAGATGCTGAAATTGAATTCAGCATGTCTTCACAAACATTTCATAAAAGCTTAAGGCGAACAGTAGATACATTTTGTATTTTATTTTACAAGAGCTTTATTTTCTATTATCACGTTTTGACACTCCTATTGTTTGTGTGTTCTCCCAGAAGTCAGTATATAGTCCTCATCAAAATACACAGCGTAACACATATCGACGTAGTTTCTGTATACGTGTTAGGTCATTTGGAGAATTGTGCTTTCATGTAATTGAGCACTGCATTCCTACATTCACAAACATCCCAATACAATATAACATAATCAATATTATAAGACATGGACTCTTTCCTGCCTGGTTTAGGACGGGTGTTAATTAACTACTGAGTGAGAGACCCAGCCTTGTAATAATGACCATTTTTCGCACTGAAGCCTAAAAAGCCCTTAAATTCCCCTTTGTATTTAAATATCTGTATTTATAGATATATATACAGTACAGATTATTATTATTTTGTAAATAGCTATGGTTTATTCTCCTGTGGTAAAGACAAGAGTGAGGCACATGTTAAATCTCACAGGCAAGTTAAACAGCAATGGGTAGCAATAGGACTAAAGAGCACAACACTTGTTTCTGGAAACGTGCCTGCGATCGACTGCCATCAGTGCATTGTCTGACGGGCCAAGAAGACTATGGAGTCCACAACAGCGCTGTGGACTTATCAGATTCTAATCATTAGGACGTGGAACATGAGCAACAATGTCCGCAAGACTTCATGCGTGCTCATTATCTCTGTTTTTGTATTTTTGTATTTTTTTTTAAAAAGGCTTTGACCGCAGTTTTGACTGCATGTTCAGAAAGTGACAGTGGCAAGATTTCTCTTCGGAAAAAAACCAAACCATGATTCCACACTTATAGAAATCATGCTTCACGACGAGGGGAAGTTGGCGTAGGTTATTTGTCCCGAGGAGATGAATTCCAAGCATTTCCGAGCAATTCCAAGCATGATATGAGCAGGCATGCCAAATAAAGGGCTGGTCAAAACATATACATAGATCTCTGCACGCTACATGGAAAACCATAATAGCTATGCTGGAAGCCGAGGCATAAATGTCTGCTAGCCACAGCTCTTGGTGCGAGTGTCCTCCACACACGTCTGCTTAGCTCCAAGACTGAGGCTTTCTCCTATTAAACAGATTCTAAATTGTAAACAGGCGTGACAGGAATAACAATTGCACTCTGGGTGCATTTTTTTGTGTTTGTTTGTTTCTATGTGTGTTTGTCTGTTCAAAGATTGTACATAGGTCTCACCCATTTCCCCAGACTGAAAAAAAGCAAGAACTTGATACACCCCTTCACCGTCCTCCATATTATAAATAAAATAAAACCACATAGCGCTGCACTGTTGTCAGTGGATCATGTACAAAACTCTATTTTGTAGGAAAAAATAAAAGAAAGATAAATTATTTTTTAAATATATTATGAGCATGTGTTCAGTGTAAATAACGTCAAAGTCTAAACTGATTTTATATCCTGTATTTTTTACTCAGTCTATCTTTTTTTTCGCTTTGTTTGGGTGTTTGTTTATTTTGGGGTGGAGGCTTCGAGAAGCAGTGTATTATTTTAAAAGGCAAAATATTGTTTTTTTCCAGCCTGTTTTCATATTGATATATCAACTGCTCACAGTCATCTAAGCACAAAACCAATCCTAAGAAACGTGGAAACTGAAATTCAGCTGTTGCCCTCTACACACTTATCGAATAGGATATTTCTGAAGGTTATCAAAAGCAAATCATAACTGTCAATAGTATTTCTGTAGCATTAGACCATCTCATTGTATGTGTTATGTGTTGTTTTTGTTTTGGATCATTTGTGGGGACGGCCTTTCCAAAAGGCACAAACTAAGCCTAATGACGATGATGTGCTTCAGACCCCATGTTTATAGTAGTCATATAAAACCTTCTTTCACAACAATAATTAGTGAAAACAATATTTTTTCAGTCCCCCCATGAACAGCCAATCAATCTTTTACCTGGGGGTCATGTGACACGTATCTTAGGATCTGTGCTATGCAGTGTAAATAAACATGACAAAACGTGTATTGCCCTTGGTTATGATATTAGACCAACAAAGCAGTGTCCATGTTCACCTATTAATGTCTTATGGGAACCCTAAATTATTCTCCTCTACCTCATGTGTATAGCTTGTAGGTATAAACAGATCACAAATGACTGGTAAGAATGTATTTAAGTTATTTAACATCTTTGTATAACAAAGTCGAAAAAAATCTGAAATAATAAATGAATTTTTAAATTACGCACCATCTCGGTTTATTATTAACTCTTAATGACTGACTATATTATGAAAATGCTCATCTGTAAGAAGTGTGTGTGTGTGTGTGTGTGTGTGTGTGTGTGTCACCTGTGGTCAGCCGATCAGGTGCAATATGCATGTATTGCATTCCTGAATAATTGAGAGAGAAAAAGGATGGATAAAAATAACCAATTTTCACAACGACATTGAACATTTATCTATTGCATCAGTTAAGATGCCATTGTAGTATCTGCCGTCATAACACACACGCACACACGCTTGCACACGTGTGCACGTGCACACACACACACACACACGCACAGATGCACGCACGCATGCATGCACACTCACTCACTCACTGCATTACTGTGGATACTGTATGGTTCAGCTCTAGGTGAATATCATACATGGCTACCATCCACATAAAGAGGGCCAGACCAGCTTTTAGACATGGGGAAGCATCCAGGAGTGGTAATTTTGCTGACCTATGGCCTGCGTGTAAGAAGAACTAGAAAGTGTTTCGTTTCGCACCACTACTTTGCTTTGGCAGTAGGCTGTGGGCAGAATGTGCACATATTTTTCAAAAATACATCTCAACCCCAGGTGACTAAACATTCACCGTCTATACAGTCTGGATTCAGCACTGCATGTATATATTAAACTGAATATTATTTAGACAGCGTTGAACTCCAAACTGTCATTTATTTGTGAGAGATTGTGCAAAAGGGTAGAGTAAAGGTACAGTTTATAGAAGGCATACACTTCTGTCATGGATGACTGAGACCAAACATGAGATAAAAGCTTTATCCTTGCTATTTTCCTCCCGGCGCTGGATCTGTTACAAGATCAAAATGATAAGCGGCGATAGCTTGTCTGCTACGTGTAATGTGAAGTCATGGTGGAGACGAGTGTTTATGAGAAGTTAACACAGATCGCCCCGATGGGGATCCCACTGCTTCACGGAGGCCCGCACCCCCGTATTTTGACATTTCACGCTGATTTAATGTAAACGCGGCGTTAAGGACTCCGTCATATTATACAACACGTTTCGCTGGCAACAGTGTCCTCTTACCACTCCGTCAAACACAATTATTATGAAACTCATTAGTGCAAAGATGAAGGCGTAAATATTTCTGGGATTTTTTACCATATCTGACATGCGCGCCCCCAAGACCTAGATAGAAACCACCCACCCCCCCCCCCCCCCCCCCCCTGTTGAACCGTTATTATTTCAACCAGCTCTATTCGCTTCACCAGATGTGTAAAGAATTAAGGGAATTTACTTTCTCAACAACCTTTCAAATATCTCCTGGGCCCCTCCATCGTCGTGCAAATGGGGAAGATGGGGGGGGGGGGGAGGTGGAGGTGAGGGTGCTGCTGAGGAGGAGGAGGGGGGGGGGGGGGGGGGGGGTTGTGGTTTTGGCTTGTGAATAACAAAGAATAAATAAACACAACTTCACATCCGGTTGTGAAAACAAAAAATGAAAAAAACACAATTTGGGAGCGTAACTATATCCTAATCGCTAAAACAGCGCTGGGAAAAGCCGGCAATATCCTTGACACGTGTACCTAAATCACAGCCACTAGAGCACTCCCAGTGTTAGCTATCCATCCCCCAAGGTGGGGGTGGGGGGGGGGGGGGGGGGTCTGGGCCCTACCTCACCCCCAGGATCAGGGAGGCCTGGATGGGACCAGGGGGGTTTGTGTTGGACTCCCCTGCCCTGTGCCAGGGTCTAGTTCGAGGCGTAGCTTTGCGGTGCGCTGTAATCGGACAACGTTTTGACAGCTGTTACCGTGAAGGAAGTGGGAGCAAGGAGAGCTCCGGCTGCCCTCTGCTTCCCACCCTGTCCTCCGCCGAGAGACGAGAGAGAAATAAAAATATAGCAATGCTATCGACATGCAGACACACACACACACACAGGCAGGCACAGGCACAGGCACAGACACACACACACACACACACACACACACACACACACACACACACACACACACACACACACACACACACACACACACACTCACTCAACTCCTGATCCACATGTATATACAAAGGCTAAGGTACTCAAACACAGAGGGATCACGGTGAGATACTAATCAATGCAAACTCAAACTGACACACACACACACACACACACACACAGGCGCACACACCCACACGCACATACACGAGATGCACACGCACTTACGAATGAAAACCACTCAAGACGTACACTTTGATGCTGTGTAGGATACTTTATGAAAAAGATGTAACAGATTCCAGTGTAGGGTACTTTAAAAAAGACCAGTAACATTTCCTGTGCATCATGAATAAACGCCCCCAGAATCCCACCTACCGATGCAACATACACTGTATAACATACCCATATGTGTATATATATAGATAGATATATACAGATATATATATATATATATATATATATATATATATATATATATATATATATATATATACTGTATATACATACATACAAGGAGGAAAACACCGCCGTTGATGTATGTTTTTTTTTTTCTTCCTTCGCTCCTTTAGGAAAAAGCAGGCTCCTCTCTGGAAAGTGTGATAGGGGTCTGAAAAAGGTACCGCATGTGCCTCCCTCGCCCTCTTCCTGCGTCCTGTCCAATAGCGTTGCCTGTTTATAACTGTGTTTGATTGTTGTTAAGTGGCTGTCAAGGTTCCCACTCGTCCCTCATGCCTGGAAAAACATGTGAGCTCAGCATCTCTCCCAAAAGTAACAAATTGCTAAACAAAATGCTCCACTTTAAGGAAAAATACTTATGTATTTGGCTGTGTACAGGTATCTTCTTTGAGGACAAAGATGCCTTTGTAGAAGAGCAGTTTTCTTCAAGGTCCGTTCAGGTTCAGGTCAGGTGGAGATGGCCGCCGTCTCACATCTGTCAGGTTGAGTTAGACGTTAGACTTTCAAAGTTTTAAATAACCATGTCTTTTATTGTGTTCATGCCTGGAAGGGGGGTGGTGGGGGGGTGTTGTTGCAATATTTTCAATAAACACTTAAGGTTAAGATTGCAGTACAAATGGTTAGCTATCGCGTTTGAAGTGCCGCCGCAGCCAGACGGAGCGTTTGGAGTGTAATATATCCTAAATATGTTTTCGTAATACCGTTCAGGATGTGTGCTGTAAAAACTATCAGTGTTTTCACTTGGAAGTCAGCTGGCTCTGTACTGGAGGTCTCTCTCCCCTCTCCCCTCTCCCCCCCCCCCCACCACCGACCCCCCTCCCACGCCTCGTCTCCCCCCACCTCCCCCAGCGTGGGCTCAGGACTCATGCAGTACGTCTGAAGGCTCCTCATAAGATGCGATGGATAATGATGATAACCGGCTCCAGAACGCTTTCAACGCTTGCTTGCAATCATAAAAACGTCAGATACTCATGACAAACCGTGTTTATCAAAAAATGAGAAAAAAAAAACAGGAAAAAAAAATCATATTATAGGCTCCGATCCACTAACCCCCCTTCCCTCCCTCCCACTCCCGCCTCACCTCCGGGGGGCCCTGAAAGCATAATTTAATACGGTACATAAATACTAGCAAATTTGAATTTGGATTCGGCCAGCGTTCGGCCCTCTACAATAATAGAATAATACATAAACAAGGCATTCTATAAATAATAGTTAAGCATGTGTGTTTTCGCCATTGGCAGACCTATTGTAGGTGGAGGGGCAGTTGGGGGTTGGGGGGAGAAGGGGGGAGGGGGGGGGTGGATAACCATAGATCCAGGTTGGAGGATGTATGTGGGGGAGTCGATGGGTGTGGGGGAGTTGCGGTTTGGGTGGGGGGTGGTGATGGTGTGTGTATCTGTCTGTCTGTATGTGTGTGTTTGTGTGTGTATATGTCTGTCTGTATGTGTGTGTGTGAGTGTGTATGTGTTTGTGTATCTGTCTGTCTGTATATGTGTTGTGTGTGTGTGTGTGTGTGTGTGTGTGTGTGTGTGTGTGTGTGTGTGTGTGTGTGTGTGTGTGTGTGTGTGTGTGTGTGTATGTGGCGGGGGGGCGGTGGTGGTGGTGGGTGTGTGTGAGTGTGTATTTGTGTGTGTATGTGTCTGTGTGTATGTGTGTGTGAGTGTTTGTGTGTGTATCTGTCTGTATGTCTGTGTGTGTGTGTATGTGTTTGTGAGTGTGTGTGTGTGTGTGTGTGTATCTGTCTGTCTGTATGTGTGTGTTTGTGTGTGTATGTGTCTGTCTGTATGAGTGTGTGAGTGTGTGTGTGTGTGTATGTGGCGGGGGGGGTGGTGGTGGGTGTGTGTGAATGTGTATGTATTTGTGTGTATGTATTTGTGTGTATGTGTGTGTGTGTGTATCTGTCTGTTTGTCTGTGTTTGTGTGTGTATGTGTCTGTATGTATGTGTGTGTGTGTGTGTGTGTGTGTGTGTCTGTATGTATGTGTGAGTGTGTGTGTATCTGTCTGTCTCTATGTGTGTGTGTGTGTGTGTGTGTGTGAGTGAGTGTGTGTGTGTGTCTGTATGTATGTGTGAGTGTGTGTGTATCTGTCTGTCTCTATGTGTGTGTGTGTGTGTGTGTGTGTGTGTATCTGTCTGTCTGTCTGTATGTGTGTGTATGTGTGTTTCTGTGTGTGTGTGTCTGTCTGTATGTGTGTGTCTATGTGTGTGTGTGTGTGTGTGTGTGTGTGTATATGTCTGTCTGTATGTGTGTGTGTGTGAGTGTGTGTGTGTGTGTGTCTGTCTGTCTGTGTTTGTGTGTGTATGTGTCTGTCTGTATGTGTGTGTGTATGTGTGTGTGTGTATCTGTCTGTCTGTATGTGTGTGTGTGTGTGTGTGTGTGTGTGTGTGTGTGTGTATGTGTCTGTCTGTATGTGTATGTGTGTGTGTGTGTATGGGGCGCGGGGGGGGGGGGTAATGGGAGCACTTGCCAGGAGGCCAGGAGGTGCAGAAGGTTAGAAACATTTTTATTCTTGGAGGAACTTCCTGCTATTACTCCCCTCCTCTCTGGCGTTCAAAGAGGAAGGGTCTGACTGTTCTAGCAGCGAAAGCGGAGGAGGAGTAGGAGGAGGTGGGGTGTAGAGGGGTGGGGGTGGAGAGGAGGAGCAGGAGGAGGAGGAGGAGGAGGAGGTGGGGTATAGAGGGGTGTGGGGGTGAAGAGGTGTCATCCTGGAGCAACGCTGTAGATCTGATGGATCGCCAGCAGGATGAGCGGGGTTGGAGGTGGGGGAGGGGGCTAGAAGGTGGGGGGGGGGGGGGGGGGGAGTGAAATGTCCTCCCCAGCCCATCAATTCATTTTGGGACAGTAAGTACTTTGGAGGTCTGCCGCTAAATGGATATTCAATACCAACAGTTTTAAAAATGAGCGTATCCACCTCACTGTTTTACCGTCACTATGATGGATGAGTTGCGTTTTGAAATGGTCCTCAAATAAGGAAACTTTAACAGGTTGGGACAGCTTGCTGGCGCTGATGTCTTCCTGGAAATAAAAAAATAAAAAAAGTAGGGTGGAGGTGGAAGAGTACGGGAGGAACAGTCACATGGCGCTGGACTGGACAGAGAAGGGAAGTTTCTGTCAGCATGCCCATTGACCTATGAACTCCGGGGTATCTGTCTCTGTGTGACTGTGTGTGTGTGTGTGTGTGTTGTGTGTGTATGAGCACATCTTTGTGTTTGTGTGTGCATCGCCATGAGCGTAAAGGTTGTGGTGTCTACAGTGTGTGTGTGTGTGTGTGTGTGTGAACACATCTTTGTTTTTGTGTGTGCATCGTCATGAGACTAAAAGTTGTGGTGTCTACACTACAGTGTGTGTGCGGTGTGTGTGTGTGTGACGTGTGAGCACACATCTTTGTGTTTGTGCATCGTCACGCGAGTGAAGGTTGTGGTGTCTACAGTATGCGTGTCTGTGTGTGTGTGTGTGTGTGTGTGTGTATGAGAGACAGGTTTTCAAAAGGGATGGGGGGGTGGATGGGTGGGGGTGGGGCAGACCGGGGTGGTGGTGTGGGCATCAGCATGAAGCGGCGGCGGTGGCGGCGGCGGCGGGGCGGCGGCGGCGGCAGCAGCAGCAGCAGCAGTGGTCCGACTCATGCACCAATTGTGTAGTAAAGATTCCCCAGCTGTCCGGGGGATTAGCCTGTGTGCTTATGTGATTAGGCTACACGGCACCGCGGCTAGCCTCGGCGCCTCTGACCCCAGGAATGCGGGACGGGGAGGATGAGGTGGCGGATGAGATTGGTCGGAAAAGGGATGGGTGATGCTGCTACTGCTGCTGCTGCAGGAGCCAGGGGGGCTACGCTGCTAAGCACACACTCTGGGGACCCGGCGGGGGGGGATGGGATGGGGGGGGAGAGGTTTGCATGGATATACCATACACCACAGGGGACAAATAATCCCGTAGTCGCTACCTGGCAACCCCTGAACGGGAATGAGAGGATTCTGGGAATGATCAAAAGGTCAGAGACGTTTTCTCGGGAACATTTTAGGGGGGGGGGGGGGGGGGGGGGGGAAACGTCAGTTACTACCGCGTGTATTTTGAGCGGAGGGCGCGAAACAGGCAGGGGCGGACGGCGCGAAAGGGCCGTCTTCGTCATGTCCTGTAATAGCAACAGCCGCGGTGCGCGCCGATTTTTGCGAAGGAAACGGTGCAGACACTGAGCGCTGCGGAAAAGAGCCATGGAAAACACTGACGTTCACACAAGAAGATCCCTGCCTTTCCTCCCGCATCCCCTTACTAGGAAATGCCCTCATGGTGGCGTGGGGGGGAATCCCCTCCGCCCCCCAAACCCAGACTGACTTGACTTAACGAATGAATGAATACACAGCGGTGGTATAGGCGCGCGGGGGTGTCTGCGAGTGACCCTCGAACCCCGCACCGCCCGCACAGCTGCGCGTTAGGGCCCCCGGCGACTCCGCCAGACGCCGTGGCACGCAGTCAACAGTAACGCTGACCTCATGCGTCGCAAAAACCCGGCGCTGCGTGCGGATGGGTGGCAGTGACACCATCGCATCGGGCTCATAAAGTAAGATATTGCAACACGTGCATTCATTCATTCACCGGCCTCCACTTATGGGGGGGACTTAAAAACCTCCCCCCCCCCCCCCCCCCCCCCCCCAACACCCCGATGGCGGGAAATTTCTTTGTCACAGAATGAATGAATGACACTTTTTTTTTACGGTGAAGGATTTGCGGAGGTTGTTTTTTTTTGGGTTTTTTTACACTTCGTAGTTATTTGCGGTTGAAGGAGGAGTTGTTGCCATCTGTTGTAATCCATTCTACAAACGCCAGATAGTATTGCTTTAGTTAGATTCCCACCCTTGGTGCCCGGTGTTTGCCAACCCAATTGAATGGATAGCCGGGCTCTTGTTGAACTAAGAGGCACTCGAGGGTCTGTCCCCATCATGATCTGGACGAGTGTAGGCTGCCCATTCAACGTGAGGCGCTCATAAATAGAAACTGGAAAGAAAAAAGAAATAGAAAAAGAAGGATACACAAGGGAAGGCGCAGGAAAAGAAGGATAAAAAAAGAAAGAAAAAGTATATTGATGCGGGGGAGGCCGATCTGCATTTTGTGTGAATTTGGTCATTTGTTGACGGAGGTCAGCACTTTTAAATTGAGGCTATGCCGGTTGGTGGGTGGATGTGTGTGTGTGTGAGAGAGAGAGAGAGAGAGAGAGAGAGAGAGAGAGAGAGAGAGAGAGAGAGAGAGAGAGAGAGAGAGAGAGGGAGAGAGGTACAATTGTTAATCCTTTGGTTTTGCAGTTTACATACTGGCTTTGGTCCAAGAGAGAGACTTAAGTCACAGTTTGAATAGGGCTAGATATATTGAGAGGATATGGTGGGAAAGTTGAAATACCTATTTTTTTCTCAACTAACAAAGCAATTGAAATACTAGCCTGCCGAGGACGCCGAGGACGCTGAGGACGTGGGGCAATGCGAGGCCTCAAACTCCCCTAACCTCCCCTCAACCTTGCTACTCTTCATTTATTTCACGTCTAGGAAAAAAAAAAGTGCCACGACAAACAAATGCAGTGTGACCTTTGAGGTAATCGGCCTCCTAGCAGTTTCAATTATTTCTACTGCCATACACATGCATGCTCTACGGCATGCATGATGTGTATGGCACACGAATGTTTCCCTTCTTCACATGGCAACAAAAAAAAGGTATTTTTCCACTGCAATTAAAAGCATTCCAACCGTTTCCATCATACGTATATAATGCATAGCGATGAATTATTCGCTTTTCTTTTTCTTCGAAGGGCTCTCAGACAATGGCTCGCATTGTCAGAAAGCGCCGCTGACCCGCCGAAACATTCAGGGATTCTTGGAACGTGTTATAGCACGACGACGATTGCATAGCACCGTCCAGGACAAAGAAACATTCCTCGTGTCAGGGATGCTTGTGTTTTCTTAACTCCCGTGTTTTCAATTATGCTCGCAGACCCTGTTGAGAGAGACAAGCAAGATTACCGTGGAAAACAAGGAGTGCGCCTGACAGCTATTTATGGAGTGGCGGTGGTAGCTGTGCAGGAATGGGCCCTCTCCACTACCTTGACTTATTGAATTATGGGGGAGGGGGGGGGGGGGGGGGCTGTCGACAGGTTGGGCAACTGTCTCGCTTCGCTTTGTGTTTTCCATACGTTGGCTCTTGCGCATCGCTCCTTGGCAGCTGTCAGCTGCAGAGTTTCTGAGTGTGTGTGTGTGTGTGAGAGTGTGTGTGTGTGTGTCTCTGGCTGTAAAAGGGCCAGTGTGGAGGGGGAATGAGTGCACCTTGCATTCCCAGGTTGCAACGTCCCACCAAGCCCATGAAGAATTTATCCTGCATCCATGTAGCAGACATACTGTAACTGTACCGGTTTGCCCGGTCGACTTGACTACTGGAAGTAGTAGCGGTGGACGACGTAGTGAAAGTAAAAGTGTGAGTGCACCTCACGCCCACACACTTATCACACACTTCTCCCTCAAGGAGTTATGTTGTAGCTCTTGCTGACTGAAGGGTGCTTATACTATCTACTGGGGGTCATGGTGGTACAATAACGGCAAACTAAACGTTGTCCTCTTTATTGACCGACTATAGCTTTCTGTCAATGTTTCCGATATCATATGTTTCCCCCAGTTCTTGAAGATGAATGTGAGGTGGAACAAATACGAAACATGCAGTGAAGCGCAAAGAGTAGTGACTTTAGTAAAAGGTCAGTAGTACACTACGGTCCACGGCCAGCACCAGAAGAAACAATGTTTATAAGACGGCGAGAGGCTGGCAACTGTATCTCACAATGGCGCACATCCCAAAACAGCACCTTCAGTGGAACAGCACCTTCTTCCAAGACCGTCCAATTTGTGCAAATCGGATCTACCACCTTCTTTGCTTTCACATACACCCCCCCCCCCCCCCCCCCCCCACCCCTCTCTCTCTCTCTCTCTCTCTCTCTCTCTCTCGCTCCCTCCGTCCCTTGGAGCTGCATTCCCAACCAAAGACGTCCATGCCAACTTTTCACTTGGCAGAAAAAAACATGAACGAAAGACACAGAACCGCGCCTTAGCGGAGCTGGTCCTAGGGGTCCTCGGGGGTCCCTCCCTGGACTGCAGGTGAAGGCGTTGCCCTAGATGCCCAGCGCATTGCGTTAAGCAGGCATATCCGGCAGAGCCGGGGCCGTAGCAGATTAATGTGCAGCAGGTGTTGGGTGTCTAGACGCGCCAAGAGGAGTTCACTGGCCGAGTAATTGAATGTGCAGGTGCATCTTGGGTCGCTGCCAGCATGTGAGAGCTGCTGCTGCTGCTGCTGCCGTTAACTCACGTTTGTACGTTTTTTTACAGCTTATTTATTTCTTTTTATTTTTTTGCTACATGACATCTCACTTTTGAGCCTCGAGCTATTACATAAAATAAAAAAAAAGATCCCCAGCTCTGACGCGAAACAAGGCCCAGCGTGAAACACCAGACTTGCTTGTAAAATATCTCACAGTTATTACGAGCTTTTGTTTCCCTTGCCTCGAATGCCATTATTGTAATTTCATAAGTTCAATTATTTTGGCTTGTTGAAGTGATATAAAATGACTTGGCAGCGAGTCTGGAATAGAACCCTCACCATTTCTGCACAGTTACCCATAAAACCTGTGGTGGGATTGGCTTCCTCTGTTGACACAAGGGAGGTCCAGGCCAGTATATACAATCAAATGCAATGTTGAAAAATTAATTCCCACCGGGAAACACAGGTGGGATACAGTCACCTAATATTCATTGCTATGGGGATACACGTGTGTTTTCACGTGCTTTCCCTCATGGCCTTGCTATGCAGTGTAGGTGTTGCCTTACATTGTTTTGCGGGTTAATTTCTCTAATCTACAGTAAAAGGAATTGTGAAAAACACATTGAATATCTCAATAGCTCATAGTGTAATGACGTCGTCGGATGAAGTGCTACCACTTTACAGGCCTTTTAAAACAGCCACAGAACAAAAACAATTGACCAAAAGATGGTAAACGTCAGACGATTTCTGAAAACAGTTAATACTCGGAAATGAACACGAACAACAATGTTACACTGTATGCATTTTTTTCCTTTTTCAAATAAGCAACAATTTCTAGGTGAGTGTGCATTGCGAGCTATTTTTAATATCTGATGTGTGCCCAATTTACTGCTGCTGTAATTGTGACGCCTGTGCTACTCACCGACCTGTATGACTGCTCCTGGCCCGCGGCCCTCGCTGGCTATCAGTCTCCAGGACTAAGAGGATAATGTGTTAGCTGATATCTTAGCTCGGTGTGGTGCTGAAATGAGAAAAAAGGGGGAGTTTAGAGGAGGTAATGAGGGACCACTTTGGTTTCTCCTGAGAACGCGAATTCGGGCCCAATCTTAGCAGGGGTCCAGGCTAAACTAAGATGTGTATAAATGAGAAAAAAAAGACTTGTTCCTCCTGACTGTATAGGACATATCTGTGTGATTACAACTCAGGAATGGAAAATAAGGTCCCAGTACATTGAAATGGAGAGCTGATTATGGTTTATTAAAATGAGACGAGTGTCCACTGCACTTTAGTAGTTTCATACTGAATTGGATTTTTTTTAAGCATCTACAAATATTATCGATTTTAAATGCATTACAAAGAATCGTATATGATGATAGACATAACATAAGAAAAGAAAACAACATGGTATGAACTTCAGTAGGAGGTGGGGAGAAGAGGAGGATGAGGTGGTGGGGAGGATAGAGAGAGAGGGAGAGAGAGAGAGAGAGCTGCCACCCCTCAAGTGTCCACACAACTTGTTGTTTGGCAACAGGGAAGACTACAGGACCACCACACTGCCACTGTGGTGTTGGTGGTAAGGGTGGTGGTGGTTTTGGGGGTGGTGGTGGTGGTGGAGGTGTTGGTGGTTTTGGTGGTATTGGTGGGGGTGTTGGTGGTGTTGGTGATGGTGGTGGTGGAAGGGGTGTTGGTGGTATTGGTGGTGGTGGTTGTTTTGGTGGTGGTGGTGGTGGTGGTGGTGGTGTAGGTGGAGGTGGTTTTGGTGGTGTTGGTGGTGGAGGTGGTTTTGGTGGTGTTGGTGGTTGTTTTGGTGGTGGTGGTGGTGGTGGTGGCGGAGGTGGTGGTTGTTTTGGTGGTGGTGGAGGTGGTAGTTTTGGTGGTGTTGGTGGTGGTGGTGGAGGCGGTGGTGGTGCTGACTGTGGACGCAGTACCCTATCCAGGGTCCTCTTTCTCCCCTCGCGCTGAGCCTCCCCAGTCATGGTTCACGGCGCTGGAGAAGCCGCTAATAGCCCTCTCTAGCCGGGCCCGTGCTAAATTCTCCCTGGACTAAAATTATTCCTCTGGGAATCAATGGGCCCATTCTTTTGTGAGCAGCAGTTTACTCGATAGTCCCAACCTCAATGTGAAACATTAGACAGCAATGGGGAAAACATAAAACATAATACTTGTGTGACCAGCTTGTCATTGGCTCTTCAGTGTGCTGTGTTAAGAATTTTGCCCGAGATAACAGATTCAGCGACAGAGACTCTGCTGAGGATAAGGAGCGCTTCACATTAAGATTGGATGGCAGGGGCCGGGGGTCATTCTGTTGTTGCGTTACATTGGAGCGCAACAAGTACAAAAAAGGGAAAAAAAGATGTTTGGATACAGTGTAACTGGGGAGGGGCTTGAGATTGGCATGGCTGTAAATACTGAGGTAAGTATTACTGATTGGAGTAAAAACCCACAGCTTACAGCAAGTCGTGTCGTGATTTATTTCTATTCCTGCGTTTTTACAGAGAAACGGGTGGGAGCCAGCACCTTAAAGTCAGGGATCAAAGACGAACCGCAAGCCGGTTTGCCTGCATCCCCTTATAAATGAGTGCCACAAAAATGTCTAGTATGCATAAAAAGAACGTGTTTTCGCTGCTGGAAAAACAAACATCTGTCTCAAATGTTTGAAAATGCTCATCGTGTTTTCCGTGCTCTTGGACGCTGTTTAAAATCTCCCAGTAATTGTTCTCAGTGGAAACAGCAGCGACGGCTACCCTTCACCTAAAGACTCGTTAACCTAGCCCTTGACCACAACATCTCCGCTGTCTCACCACAAGAACCTGGTATGGCATCTCGGCTCAGCCAATCACACAACCAGTTGCCAGGATTCCTAGGGTGTATGGCTCCCCAAATCAATTATCATGGCTCGGCCCAGACTTTCCCAGCTGACATTGAGTGTCTCCTTCACATTACGTGTCTCTTACAACACAAGCAGTTATTCTGCCATTTGCTATGATGGTCTGTAAGGAAAAAAAAGAGAAAGAAAATACACACACACAAAAAAATCATAGCTAGTGAACCCCATAATAAAAATGTATTTTTAAAGAAAATTCATGGTGACATAACTGCCAAATCAGGCATTTATATGATCTGGGAGAATGTGAAGCTCACGCGGAGTGGCACAGTAGGAATTAAGGAGATTTAGACTCAAGTGTTCATAGCAGACAAGCGGAGTAAAGTACCCAAATCAGCTTAATGTTGCTAAGCCTAAATATTTACAAAATCAGTTGTAATGGCCTACCTCCCTGGCGGTACCGTCCTTTCCCCAAGTTAATGTGAAGGTAGGTTTAGCAATCTTGACTTTTTATGTCAAAGGGACGTCGCTTTAAACTTTGTCGAGCCAAACCCTGAAGCACTCAAAGCAATAATAGTACTGAGCTTAACAAATGTATTGTACATTTACAATACAAACATACCAAAAATTTCATTTTAAGTGGACGCATGGCTAATTATAGCGTAATAATCAATAACATACAGATCATTTGGACATAGGTCAGTCGGTTACAATGTTGTGTTCACAATGCCGTGCACAGCTTGTCTCTCTTATTTAGTTACTATTACTGAGCCTGTGTTTGTACTTCAATGGAAGCTGATATGAGTTGTAAGAAGAGCCTGTTGCTACAAGAGTCTCTCCAAAGGTCAAACACGGTGGTTTGTTTTCCTAGGATTCCTCCGGGGACACAGACTGAATAACTTTAAGGGCCCTTTTTTTTACCTGTAGGCAATAAGGAGCAACAGCACCGGTGCCAGCGGGTGAATTAGGCTGCGCCATGTCCTCGTCACTCCCCAAACTGGAAAACGTAAACACTTCGAAAAACAATGAATTCAGGAAAAAAAAAAAAAAAAAAGAAATACAAAAGAAGGACATTGCGCATTGCGTTTTTTTATTTCGCAGAATTTACCGACGACCGTGCGAGACAGATCTTTCCTGAGGTCTAATGATCGAAGGAATGGCGAGCCGGGGCCAGGTCTGATAAAAAAAAAAACACACACACACAGCTACAGCTATTTATCACTTCACGATACGACCTGAATAAAAGGAGAACAATGGCATTCCTCGGCCTCGCACACTTGAACCCGCGTCGCCGTGCTCCGCCGTGCTCCGCAAGGTGTGGCGTC
The DNA here is from genome assembly GCA_030340625.1 of Merluccius polli. Classification (NCBI taxonomy): domain Eukaryota; kingdom Metazoa; phylum Chordata; class Actinopteri; order Gadiformes; family Merlucciidae; genus Merluccius; species Merluccius polli. Next base: position 65,445 of record JAOPHQ010002921.1, read on the forward strand.
TAGTGCGCTGCCCGGGTCGAGAGTACACGCACCCTAGCATGTCCGTTTACTCTGGCAGCGCCGTCAAAATGATCACAGCAGCACGGCGGCGGCGGTGGCGGTGGGCAACGGCGGCGTGTTGGCAGGGTGCCAAGCGTGCATGCATGCGTTTTTTTTTCTCTTTCTTTTTTTCTCCTCCTCCGTGATGTTTAAGATACCCCGGCGTGATCCGGCGAATGTCACTTTCTTTTTGACTCGACGGCAGAGAGAGAGAGAGAGAGAGAGAGAGAGAGAGAGGGAGAGAGAGAGAGAGCAAACAGCGGCAGCGACAAGAAGTGCATTTAGGAATGTTAAGTGCAGTTTGTCGAAGACATCAAAGAATGTGTGCAGCGCTCGGGGGGGAAGGCAGTAAAGTTAATGACCCGGTCTGCCCCCTGTACAAAACAAAGAGAGGACAGAGCGGGCTACTGTAGGAAAAGGTCAACGTTTCCAGTTCCTGTTTGTGTTTTATGGTCTGGTTGATCGTAATATTTCACCTGCTTGAAAAAAAAAAATTGGGTGGAAAACCTGGATAGGAAGAAAAGGAGCACCTGTCAAGCAACGGAAATAAATACTTTGATATATTAATACGGACTGACGAACATAGAGGAAATATTGCATCTGTTAAGTGATTTCCGGTCATTTTGTCATTGACATCGCTTATTAATCATCAGCATTATTATTAAACGTTTCTTTAAAAAAAACATTTTTTTAATCATAGCAAACGATTCAGGAGAAATTAATTCTTAACTAGGTTAAACAAGAGTGAACACACTTCAAATAATCACACAATGAGAAAGTGACCTTTTGCGCTCAAAAATGTCCTCTTTCCAAAGGGGGTGGGGGGGTTATCTCAGACTGTTTAAAAAGTAAAATAACTATTCAGTATTCACTTCGTTTTTTCTTTTTTTTTTAAACATAGCCATAACAAGCATTTCTTCTGGTGAAGCGTAAAGTGTTGATTGGCCGGCTTCATCTGCTGCCCTGCCAGGAAGTGATGAGGACTCGGCCGCACTGGGAAGCCGTTCCTCCCCTACAGTATGTTTTCCTTTCAAGGCTCTGACCCGTGAGTAACTCCTTATGGGTCGCCTTTAAGGGGCTTCATCGCCTGTTAAATATGATCTTAATTATAATGTGAACTGAAAAAAAAACTGTCTTTGTCTCATTGGTAACCCTTTTGTGGATATTTATTTGCGGGAAACTGCTCTTTAATGGTCATGGAAGCGTTACAATTCCTGTTTCGGCGCGCCGCTCATTTTGACACATGCCGAGATGAACTTCGCTTGTTTTTCCCCTCAGCCTTAAAGAACAGTTTAGTAATAATGGAATGAATAATGGAATAATGAAATCATCTAGGCTGTACTTACTGTAAATGCTGAAAGTTGATAGGAATGTTGTGTTGTCATTAACAATGAAAAATTATATTATATTTGTTGTTTCCATCTAATTACATCTCAAAGGGACAGTAGTAGCTTTTATGGTGGATGGTGTGTTTTTTTATGGTCTTTAAACACTCTTATCATCATCTAAGTGTAAAAATGTCCACTTCGGTTTTTTTTAACCATTATAAATGTTTTCCAGTGAACGACTTTGAATGTCATTGCTCCTCTGTCTGAAACCCAAGACACTGTGTTCCTGTGCAGCGTCCAAGATGCCTGTGTGCTGTCCAAGCACCATTCACATCCATGGTGACCACCCTGTGCCCACCATGTAGGCATGACAGAAAAGCCGGGGGGAAAAAATGTGCTGCTTCCTGGGGGAGCCTCTGGGCCACTGGCGCCTGCAGAAGAGTGATATAAATCCGGGCTGCTTTGCTAATAATTAGTGTGGGGATTTAAGGCTAGTGGTGGTGGTGGTGGAGGGAAGGGGGGTGGAGACAGGTGCCACCGATGGCCACTGACTCATGGTAGGAGCCAACAGCCACTGGAGCTGCCCTTTGCCTTGAACAGAACAAGCAAAGGGAACGACCCCTCAGCCTGGGAAACAGAACACCAAACACCAGATACTCAACCAACCCCACCCCCCCCCCCCCCCCCCCCCCCCTCTTTGCCCACCCAACCCTCTCTGTTTTTTTAATCATCATCATCTACTCTTGTCCTCACTGTGCCCTTCTCAAAGATATTTCAAGACAACAAGAGTTTCCCCATTTGGAATCGCTTTACACAGACTGAAAGAAAGACCCAGGACTGAATTATGTTTGGCATCGTGGGATGTTTGTGTCCACCCTGTGACCGGATCATTGAACTGTGACTGACCCCGAGCTCGGGCAAGAGCTTCAGATCGGTCTGGCCGGTATCTATAGTAGGAGGTGGAGTTGGTCTCATTGAGTCCAACACACACAGATGATGAAATGATGATTGGAGGTGTGGAGCACTTTGGCCAAAGAAAATACTCACAAGGCTGGTGACGTATGGGAGCAGATGGAGGTATGAGGCCCTTTCCAGAAATGAGGGTTAGGTGTCGGCTAGGACAGGCCTTTATAACTACTGTCCATACAATTAATTTATACTTTGTATTGCACTTTTACACCATACGATCATTGCCTTTTGTTTTTTTTCAAATTGTCAGATAGTTTAAAGGTCAGAAGCTTATTGCAAGTCGCATTGGTACACAGCTTGTGTTAAATCAGGTAATATCTACCACTACTTTATCCATTAGTGATATGAGAGTAGTAATTAGTAGGAAGTAGGAACGTGTCAAACTCATTTGCGGACACCCTCCGTCAACTTGTGACTTCCTGTGGCCTGCTCATCTTGTGGAACCTCTCTGTTTCCACCAGGCCATCGGAAAAGGCCGGCAGGCTATTGACTCCTAGGGAACGGTGACACAGGGACCACAATTTTCCACACTCAATGCCGTAGTTCCCGGCTCTCTGAGGCCCCTGACGAGATGGAGGAACAACAGGATGAGGGGCTCTTCCCTGGAAGCCTAGTGGTATCTCCCAGGCTAAAACTGGGGGGGATCCCACCTCCTCTTGGTGTCTGGTATTGGAAAACCGGAGGAACCGGACAGCTGAGAAGTTCCCATGTCATATTGTTCTATTGTCCTTGGCAATCGTGTCATTCTTGTTCCATTCCCATGTTTGCTGTGGGGAGACCCTGGTAGTGTGGTGGTGTCGCCTGCATGTCACCGCCCATAGTGGTCCATTCGTCCTTTTATAATATAATATATTGTAATAGAAAGGACAGAACATCTGAATAAGGCACCGCAATGAACTCGATCGTTGCGCTTCACCGAAGAGTTCATTTCTCATTATCGAGAGTTAATTGTTTTGCCAAACAGCCAGCAGTTTCTCTTAAAGGTGAGCCCTGCAGAGAGTTTTTGAATGGCTCTAATAACGTCCAAGTGTAAGGAGATCCTCCAGCATGGCTTTATTTAGTCTGCGGAGGTGATATCAGTCACAGGGATGTGAAAGGTATTCCAATCCGCCGTGCCAACACCCTCATAGTTTGGGTGTCGTCAAGGGGTGACTACCGCCTCGGTCCGGACCCGACAGAGGGAGCTTGGCTGCCCGGCTGGCCCGGTACCTCGGCGTATCTGAGTTATGGTGTGGAATCTTGGGCCTTGACGCAACCACGCAGTCATGTGGGTACCGGGACAATTGGACAGGCCGAGGGGCCGTTTGCTTCAAGTTGAACATTGCTTTACCTCATTGGCCTAATGTTCAGTCAGCGACTCCGTACAGAAGGTCAGCTGCTATTATAAACCCCCTGGAAAATAAAAAGCCTCCAACACTCACTGAGCCTCAGTCGCTGAGTGTCACTCAGAAAATATGACCGGCGGGGTTATTGCCAAGAAATGGTCTCTGGCCAGATTCATTCAATGACAGAACAGGAGCACCTGGCATATTGTGCTTAGCGTGCATGCGCCAAACACGCTTTTCTCCCATTAGCTGTTGAATAGCAATTCTTTGCGTTTATTGTGAATAGTGGCTTAGGATTTATTATTTCCTGTCGAAGAGGAAACATGCGAACGTATTAAACACTTCATACCCCGAGCATTACATGCGACAAGGAAAGCAACAGGAAGCGCCGAGAGGGAAAACTGTGGGGAAAAGAAAAGGAAGGCTGTTGCGACCGTTTATTAAGTGGAGACAGCACCCTTTTTTTGGTTGTTTACTTTTTTTATTTCGTTTTATCTGGGAGTCATTGTGCAGGCCCTGAGGACTGTTATCGAGCGCTTACGGTACTTTAATTCCAGATAACAAGACGTGGATTACTCCTCGGCCTTGGCTAGACAAACTCAAGCCAGAAGGGGCTTTCTGGACCAATAAATCAAGACATTAGAGGAAAGGGTTGCACACCCGTCTGTGAAACTCTAGCCTGATCTCCTGACTGTGGTCTGCCATGATAGACATAAACAGTGACACAAACATCTAAATATCATCCATTTGATTGGCGCTGAGAATGTGACGTTTTTCAGGCAGAATTCAAACAAACGGGGAGTCGTCGTCAGTTTTAAAACGGAAAACACTTGTGGGTTTGGTTATATTTTGAGTTTTTACCCAGTTGGTTAATGACCACAATTTGTCAGGACAAATCATGGCTGAGATACTTCCTTTGAAAATAGTGTTTAAGAAACCGCAGAAATAAAACGATCAGCTCTTATTTTCAAATTAAAAGGCAAGGATGGTTATACTGCATATTATAGGCATTCCTGACCAGTTTTCAACTTTCAAGGAATTTGATATTACTGTGACCACAGACGGATTCATTTCCCAGTGAAGGTACTCCGAGCATATTATAGTGATTGGACATTGTGTGTGTTGGAAATTAGCCTAACTTCCATATATATACAGTAGCAGTCGGCTATTGGTTCGCCTCAGTTGATAAATGGGCAGACAACCCGGGATGGGCCATTGAGTTTTCGTATCCACTGACATCAGCCAATGACCAAGTCTGTCAGACAGACATCAAAACATGTACTTAGGCAAACTGCACACTCCCTGTTCCCCACATCCCAACCCAGAGAGCCCTTTATGTTGTCCACACAATGGAAATCCAAACACACAAGAAAGATTTTCCCATGCAAATGTGAAATCCATACAGGAGAAGGGAGGAAAAAAAGTATGCAGTTCAAGATTCACCAAGAAACCCAAAGAAAACAACACTCTGTGAAGTGCTTCTGAGTTACCAGTCTGACAGCCTGCTGCCTTTCAATTAGGCTGCCAACAGCATATCAGCCTGACTAATATAGAAGGATGTGATCTCTCCATTCCAGATGTACCCGACCGTACCCCTAATTTATGGTCACACTGCGCTAACACAAACAAAATTGTGCCTAATAAAAAAACAGGGTCATTAAAACCGTATCCGGTAAGTCCAGATCTTTTATTTATTTTTTGCATAAACTTAACAGAGAATGAAACTCTTTTGCTTCCAGTGACCCCAGGGAATGAGTATTAATTTGTTTATATGCATCATTTTATATATATTTTATTGTATATTTCCCCCCATAAAAATGATTGACACAAGTTCTGAACTTATGGCATAATGACAGAAGCACCACAAATAAAGCTAATGGCCTAAAGCTAATAAAGCTAAATAAATATATAAAAATATAAACAAATGACACACTGTTGTCGGCAAATACATTTGAGATGTATTTTGACAATAAACGGCAGTGTGCTCACGCAAATCAAATTTCACGTTGACGGGGATGTGGGGAAGGCCAACTATCTGCAATTATATTCAATCACAGGGTGGGACAGTGTTTGGAGTAGCTATTATCAGTTGGTAGATAATAGGCACTTGTGTGGTATCTGCCCTTTGTCTAAATGTCTAATGCATATACCGTCAAGCAATCGTCTGTTAAGTAAATTGTCAATGCAGGGGGAAAAAACACACAACTTTCAACACCGTCACCATCGTTTATATCCACTCCAAAGCTTTACAGAGTCCATTAACGATTGTTCTCCTCAATGTGTTTTTTCCCTTTTGCCATATTTGAGGTAAACATGTGGCCAGCAGATAGCATCTGCCTCTGGGTCCCCCAGGGCCGAGGACAGGCTGTGGGAAAATATATGAAAGTGGCACTGAAATGATGATCACTGTTCAGATGGGGACTCTTAATTGTTGCTGTCTGAACTTCATCCTCCTCCTCCTCACGCTCCTAGGGACACTGTTGTCTGATGTACTGACGCATGTGGTTCACAGTGAATAACCATCTGTAGGCTACAGACTCTTTGTACCTTACTGATACTGATTCCTTCCCACAGAATTGGCTCAAAATTCAAAATGATTCAAAAGTGTGACTGGTAGCATTGGCTGCTTGGGGGGGGGGGGGGGGGGGGGGGGGCTCTCCTACATTAAAATAACTACTATAAAGTCCTGACTTGAATACAATAGCAACTTGAACATAAGGACCAGCGATACATTATCAACATATAGGAAAATGAAATGTATAGATAAGGAAAATGTATAGATAAGTCATTCACTCCATAGAAAAACAGTTCCCACTGATTCCTGTGGCAGTACTTGTCGTGAGATCACAAATTGCTGAAGGCTGGGGGAAATGACACAGACCTCCACCGCAGATAAAAATGTCATCAACTTTAATTAAACTTTTTATTTTTTGTTAAACACAAACCTTCAAGGGGAGTTGCATGAATCAGCCCCAAGTGTAAACTGCGATCGTCCTCAAGAATCCAGCAAAGCGCTGTAATTAAAAAGGGTCGCTCAATTAAGATTTGTCTTTGAGAAATTGTAAACCAGCAGTTCTTTTGCCCTCCGGACACATTACACATTGTGATGGACTTTAAGAGAACCCTCTCTCTCTCTCCCCCCCCCCCCTCTCTCTCTGTCTCTCTGTCTCTCTCTTACCAGAGACATTTACGTGCTCAGCACTCGTGCCAAAGACAACTCTGTAGCTCAGAGCGTGCGCGAGGGGGGGTCTGTCAGATCAGTATGGGAACTCCAAACAAATTCCATTATGAATGTTTTATTTTGAAGGACAAAAAAAAGAAAGCTCCTAAATGGACATAATTAATAAAACGTGTGTGCGCTGCAGCGTAATGTGTGCTCTGCCAGCGGGAGGGGAGGCGCCCACCCTTCCTTTCTTCTGCAGATCCTGCTAAAAGAAAAGCGAAGGAAAAAAAATATATACATTGGACTTTTTATTTTCTCAGCTAAATACCAAGTGAGGAAGCAGAGTATTTGGCGGTGAACGATAAATGGCTAATATTAACTGTACAAAGGTACCTAAAATATATTACAACGTGACAAAAACAGTAAATATGCCAACAGAACTCGTTACGAAGCAATTATCCACTTGACAGACCGGATTAAAGAAAATTTGGAAATAAAAATTGTTACGGATGTATCCTATTAGGTCGTCCATTAATCTAATTGCTAACGTAAAAAAATAAGTATAATGTGCACAAGCACATTATACATTATTTGAACTCATAAGTTTAAGTGAGTTTCATATGGCACACTGAAGGCATCCCTTGTGTCTGGGCTTCACGCTCTACCCATACAGCCACATATTGTTTCAATTGAGGAGGCATTTATAGAATATACATCTCTTACAGTACACGGTGGACTTGGGACGTACCAGTGTAAATCAGGGGAGGAAAAAAAAAAAAGAAGCCATTTCTACCCAAACAAACGCAAGAGATTTAGGAATGTGGCCTCCGACTTGGCGCAACTATGGAAGACAGTCACGAAAAGCGAATTTGGGCAATAAACAACAAGTCACGCAAATGTACACATGCAACACAGTCGTTGATTCACTTAAACCATTTGGTCCGAGATGGTACTCCCATTAGCACGGGGCTACATATGGCATTGTTTCATTGCCGAGGAGGTGGGACAATAAACACAGAGGTCGATTCTAAACACTGTTATTGATACCATCCTCAAATATGACGCAACTGTGGGGGGGGATCCAAGCTAACCAATCACGCTGCCAACTTCATTTGCACTTTGAGACAATGGAAAGGTTTCCCCTCTCTTTCTCTCTGTTTCTGCCCTCCCTTGCAACAATCACAAGCGCTGCTGCTCCCTCTCCGTCCTTACGTCAGCGCCGCTTCTCCCATTAAAAACAATAGACGAGGACAGGCTTTGTACGAGAGCCACTAATGACTAAAGGAATGAACATGGAGTCATGGGGTTTGGCCCGAAGTTGGAAGGGACACACGTGGACTGCTCGCACACCGTGGGATCCCACAGCTAATGTTAGCGGAGGATCACCCTCATCGCCAAACAAGGGTATAGTGTGGCCCGGCCCTGCTTCCTCTTAATGGAGGCCCGTCAATAACCGGTCACTAAATATTTCCCCCTTTGCGCCGGCGGGCCAGGAAAAAGGGGATTTGCAGAGATAACATGGTTACACACCGTACAGTACATGAGAGGAAATACATGACAGAAAATGCAGGAGTTTCTGATGGGCGGGGGCAGTGCTGGAAAAAGGTGGCTGCTGTCATATTCTCTGCGATGTCCAAAGACAGCCGAGGTGTTCTCATGCTCAGTGCACCCTGCTTTAAGGTGAAGCACCTGTAGTGTTCGCTCATGGGGAAAGTGTGAGCTAGGCCGGATTCTCCCTTTGCAAAGTGACACATGGTTCACCCGTTGTGGCACAAAACCATACTGTGTCCAGGAGCATTTATTTTTTACATCGGTACGGGCGTCAGTTTCAGAAAGTCAGATTATTATTGTCGACATTTAAGAACGTACACAGCACAGTACAGTGGGAAAATTCAAGAGGACTGCCTTTCTTTTAGGCTGTTGAGAAGTATACAGTTATAAAACGAGTAGAAGTTTAAGTCAATGCAGTCATAATACTGTAACACAACAATTGCAATGTTGTTACCTAAAGTAATGGATATGTCATTCACAATTCGCTATTGCCTGTAAAGACTTGAATACTCACAATGTCTTGCTTTTGACACTTACAATTGGCACTGAACTTTATAGCCCTAGCCTTTGACTTCTTCTAAAACATTTCTAAGGCGCATATAAACTGTAGATTCTCCTATTTCCTGTATTCCTACGGTACCCATTGAGTTGCCGTGCAACTTTTGACTTACAGTTAATATCCGAGTCAGGTATGTGACTGGCAGGTGTTTTGGCCATTAAACTGTCCTGGCAACACATTCCAGAATAATTTAAAAAGATTCATGTCGTGTCCAAGGTGGACTAAGCAGGGCCGCGGGCCCCCGGGGGGGTTCAAAGAATGGCTGTCCATTAAGCAAGACAAAGGGAGATGGAGAGAGTGACCCGAGCTGGCTTCTCGGTGTGAAATCACTCCCAGGTCACATGTGGTTCTGTTCATCCTCTTCACCTTAATGTTTTTTCACAGAAATGAAACAGACGAAGCAGCACGCAAACTGCACACAAAAAAGCCAGACTGCGCTTAAGGCCACCATCGCCGGTCCAGATGCAGGCTTTCATCTTTTTTTTTTTTTTTTTTTTCTTGGAGACGCGTGTTTCGGGGTAATGATTTCTACACTTGACAGAACGTCTGTGTATGATCACGCCGTTCTGTTTCGCTCGAGGATAGCATCTGACACGAGCGCCATTCCCATCCAAATCTGGAAAATATTCCAGGGAAGTGTTCTGCGGGTTTTGCTGTTTTTGAGGATTGCAATACTATTCCCTGTGATACTGACAACCACCCCGCCGGCCGCCAACTGTGACTCCTCCATATTGGATCTGCCTGGCAATTCTACACGCCAACACCCCGCACGCCCACCCGCCTCCCCCACATCACACACATACACACACACTCACACACACACCCCTTCCAATATGGTTGGAAGGGGGGGTGGGTTGCAAAATCATAATTGTCCCATTTATCTTGGTGTTGGAATGGCGAAATTCAGCCCAGATGAGTAAGTACATCGGCCGGGGGGGTGAGAGGATATTTAAAGCTGGGGGGGGGGGGGGGCAGAAGTTGACATTGGAGGGTCCACCGCCCCATGGAGATCAAATGAGTGGTCATTACGTGCCGATTTCATCCCCCAGCCCTGGCTGATAAGAGAAGCACAGTGATGCTCTCCAGAGCTCTCGCGGCTGTCCCTTCCACAGATAAATGACTTCCTCTTTTCAAACGTCCTCCGACCCCCCCCTTTGCTCCTCATTTGGATAAGCAGCGTAATCAGGAAGACACATTAGCTGTTAAAGGAAGAAAAAAATGTATATATGTAAAAAAATGCCACCATCCACATGAGCTCAAGGTTCCCAGAAGAGCATCTCTTGGTTGAAGAAACCTGAGTCTGCTGTTTCATTGTCTACTTGCAAATTGACGCATCTTCACAACTCTGAAGACCTAGTCATATTTGTGTGCTTATTATTGGTTTAAACGTTGTTCATAGGAATCTTAAACATTTCATTGAAACATTTCATCTCATCATTTTTTAATTATTGGCTAAAAGCAATGTTTTAGTTCCTACAGAAGAGAAGACGCTACATGATGACTTCCAGCCAGTGGTGTGTCCTCACTTGATCTGATTTGTAATGAGGCAGCGCATTCGGGAATGATTCACAAATCGGGAAATGGTGCTATCCGCGTTGGAATGATCTAAGTATCTATATTTATTTCTCAAGCAGGAAAGAAGGACATCATTTTCTGAACATGCACATGTTTTGAATAATGGCATCTTTGAAGGAGGGATGTGCATAATTGTCGAGGCCCACAAAGCAGGACAAATACATGGTATTGCTTTAGACTGAACAACGACTATCAACTGCAGATGACAGTGGAATTCGCGAAATTGGTCGAATATGTCACAGTATTTGTAGTCTGCCGCTGGCAGGGATGTTTAGTTTTCAGTTTATGTCGTATGTGCAGCGAATACAGCACTAGTGAACTTCTCCACTAGGTTTATATCTTGAACTCCGGACAAGGTTGGCTAAGTTTCATGAGACTGAACTGAAATGAACCAAAGGCCTTGGTGTCCTTGATCATCAATTCAAACAGACCAATTACATCTGATTTCTTCAGACATACCATAATAGTTATCTAGCTTCACCTCATGGCATGGAGACAGGAAGCCTTTTGTTTGCAAATATTGGTAAAGTGGGAGATGATGGATTCAGAGGGAAAAATTGCTGCAAAATGTTAATTTCCATTTTCTCAATTCCTGCATATCTGCCTTTTGTATCGTGGTTTGGATGAGAAGTTACAACCACACATTTTTGTATTGGCCTCAGTGTGGTTGGACGGTAGCAGACATGTTTACGAAGACTTTGATCAACAAGTGGAAAGTAAAAACAAAAGTCGGAAAAGATTGATTATTTTTCAGTAAATAACAAATGACTTCAAACAATCTATCAATCACAGTAAGCCGATGCATATTTGTTTCCACAAATAAACAAATAGACAAGGCAATTCACCAACAACGCAATACACAGTGTCTGCACTGATCGAACCTGGCGAGGCAGCCGTCACGTAGCGTTGTCTCCATGTTATCTCAGCTGGTCAACCGAGTGGCCAGGCTCACTGTCATGGGCCTTGGCCTGTGGTCTCTGATATCTCTGGACAGGAAGATAGATCTGACTGCTGTGGGCTGCATCCGTATTAATGAAAAGTGACATCATCGCGTGGTCTGCTAAACGGCAATCAGGCCTCTCTCTCTCTCTGTAGTGAGGAGCGCAACCCCCCCCCGGCCCAATGCAATCCAGATGTCCGTTTGATTAAAGACTTAAACACGGTTGGAGAGAATGGTGGGGGGGGGGGGGGGGGGGTCAAACCCGGATTTTAAAACAAAGAATTTTATAAATTTCATTTCAAATAAAAAACACATGTCTGGAAAGTCCCCCCCCCCCCCCCCCCGCCACATGCCCCGTCCTCTCTCCTGCGGCCCGTCTCCTGGCTTTAAGCAGAAGCACTTGATAATCTGCATGTGAATTCTTTTGTCTAATTGGTTCCACTATTCCCCGCGCAATAGATGCTGCAGGTTCACCGCGGTGATGCGGTGGCCCGGGGGAGGAAAGGTTCAGGACGCCTGGTAGGGGAAAATGTAGCGCGGGGTCTCTCGTCTCCCCGGTAGGAAAACGTAGGGTGGAATACAGTCAAGGAATATATGTAGCCCCGGATGACTCCGTTTTCCTGTTGTACCGTGGGAAGTCTGTTGACTTGTTGACCATGGTGGCAAGGTAACGGGCGAGGCTAATTTGAGTTGTTTTTTTTCATAACTCCATGAGGGCAGAAGATGTCAAGATGACGTACGCGCACTGCAGGAAGAAGAACGGGAGGACGGCGGACGCCAAAAGTTTATGTTACCGTTGTTATGGAATTCCCTTTCATTTATGTATTTGCTTTCCATCAGACTATTTTTAGAGACGGTAACTTAAACTGTACTGCGGTTAGGAATCGGTTCAGAATTGACGCACAATTTGGTTACACTCCAAGTTGTTTTCTTTAATGGATTGCATCTTTGTGCACACAAAATAGGCTACTGTGGCTATAGAAACTATGATAGAAATTCCTCATTCCTTCATATTAACTGCTGCCAATGACGAATGAGTAAGCCCTCTTCACCTGTGGAAGAGGGCTTACTCCTTGACAATCACAAAAGTAATAAACAAATGCATCACATAAATATATATCTGCAATAAAAAACCAGGAGAAAAATCTAACATAATGAACCCCACCTGTCAGACACGATGTTGAATAACGTCTGCACAGTTTCGTTCTGCATGCTCTTGGGGTTTGGTTTTTTTTTTTGGACTTGTTTTGACCACAAGTCCATGCCAGGCGGTTTGGACTGACTGCAACTTGAACTGCCACAGAGAAATGACTCACCTGACGCGGCCTGGGCGTCACCGGCCTCGGCTCACATTTTCCCCTCAGCCGCCTTGACGCGAGCAAGGCCACGGCGGAACCTAAAGCATCAACCCACCCCAGCGCGCCGCTTTAGCCCACTGGGGGTTTTTTTCTGGGTTTTTACTGATGCAGGATGGATGGAAAGAGATGGAACAAAATGACTCGTTCTATGCGCTCTACGAAGACTAACCTAGGCGAGGCAAGTGGCTACGCTGCCCCTAGCGGACGCCCCTCGGTGCAGCGCTGAGCTTGCCCGCTGCCGTCCTTTTATAATTATCTTATTATTATGTCTCATCATGGAGCAGCCTAAACATCGCCCCGGGAGCAGTATAGGAGTGTGCTCTTGTTAAGACAAGAACGGCAAACATAAAACGGCCCCGACATGGGGGCTTTTTTTTTCCGACCGCCGGACGACCACACCGAGGGGACGACCGCACCGAGGGGACGACCGCACCGAGGGGACGACCGCCCCTTTTTCTCTCTCCTCTGTGTATCAACGCTCCCCAACGCTTCCCAACGGACGCCAAATATTGGACGGAAGTCATCGCCCGCGGTCTGTGCTGCCGCGCGTCAGAGGAGCTATGATGCTATCTGTTGGTGTAAGCTTGAGGGGAGCCACACATGCAGGCTCAGGGTGGAGGACCGCTAAGGACCTGGGAGGGGGCAGGGGCGGGGGGGGCCGGCTAGTGGCAGAGCAGCCGTAAATTAAAAAAATAAAAGCACATGGAGAAACTCTGGAAGAGTTTAGACCCATTGGGGTGACCTAACTTTTAGACAAACAGCAAAACAGGTTTCGTCGAGTTGTTTGTGTATTTCTTCTGCCAATTAATTATTTGTTTATTCGGTCTGACGGGAGAGGTTGACTTTCTTCCAGGCAGGGAATTATTTCCCCATTCTGAGGGGAATACTACTTACTTCATGACTGTGTTGTTGTGGTCGGCTACAGTTTTAGTGAGTATTTACACATTTGACTTAATAGTTTAAAAGAAGAAAGGTATACACCATAATGAGCTTGTTAAATTAAGCTTATGTTTCAATAGATTTTTTATGAAAATTCATATGACAGCAGGAAGAAACCTACTTAAAATGAGCAAATGAATGTACATAATCTAAACCAGACATGAGCTTCAGCTTTCTGTCTTTACTCAACCCTCTTTTCATGTATGATGTATTATCAAATTAAATGTTATAAAAGAAGTATGGCTACGGAATGAAAATAAAGTTAAAGCAAAGAAAATTAAAGCAATATTAATGCCCTGTTGAACTGCACTGCTGCACTGCACCGCTACAACCGAGTACAAACAATAAGGGATAAACAAGACTCACAAACCATCTTCACTTGTCTACATCAGATACGTGTCAGTTGTTGAATCAACATCAACAAATATGGTACATTGCAAATGAGTGCAAATTCACCATGATAAATATTTTCATAGCAACAGGGATTCAGAAAAAGATTAGCGTTGCGGCTACGGCTAGTTTCCTCTGGCGGTCCAAAGAGAGAGATGCTCTACGGCCAGTAGTTTATCTAAATGCCATATGTAGGCCTGCAAGTTTTCCCTCCCTAACGGAGAAACAAAAAAATAGTTTTCTCTGTCTACTCGTCATGCCGCCCACTGCGTGTGTTATTGTGAAAGGACACCTCACTGCAGGGAATCCGTGGCAATGAGCATGATTCATGGGAGCTGACTGTACTGTGCTGGACGGCCATTAAAAATCCTATCATCGTTGTGTCCTAGTGGGTGGATGGCTAGTAGGAACTTGGATAGCCCCCCTACAAAGGTTTAGCACAGTCAGGTCTGCTATAATAATGACTTCAGACTTTAGGATTTTCTTTTTCAGAGCACACTGATCGGTACTTAGTCTTTGTTGGAATGTGTCCCATTCAAGGAATTAAATGATCTTTTAATTTTTCTTCAAATAATTATATGTAGTTTCAAGTGTGTTAGCAGATGTTTGTGCCTAAACAGAGACAGGCTAAGGTTTGCACATGCCTGTGATAAAAGATAGTTGGTCTGATTTTTTTTTTTTTAAAAGGGCCTATTGCAATGTTTATAAAACCTTAAAAGCCCACAATTCTTTTAACTTAAGCGATAAATTTCCTCTGCAGATTGTTTCAACCTTTAAATGCACTTTATAGATACACATTCTAGTTTCTTTGAAGACCAGCGCTGGACATATGGCTTCTCCTCTCCTCCCTTCAATTTACTGATACATACCAGGTGTTATATAATACTTCTCATGGTGGGACAGGAAGAGCTGGAATGAAGGCCGGCCTGGAGTTTTTGTTTAAACTTTATTATTGCAGTGCGGTTGTCTGCCATAAACAATGCTCATTTCACGCCTCAAAATCACAACTTCCCTGTTGCCCTTGAGATGATTTTAAAGGCTGTGACCTTTATAGTCTCATGATAGTCTTATGATTTTAAGTGATGATTCACTTTTGTTATGAGATTTTATACTGTATGTATTGCTAAACAATTTTGTAGATATTATATTTCTGTATGTAAGAATATGCAAAAAATTATAGTAGATAGCTAGTTAGATAGTTGTAGAAAATAATTCTGTTTAGGAATGGCAATGCCTGATGCTGAACAAGACAGCAATGTTAACATCAGTTATTCCACTTTGACCTCTGACCTATGTCTACATTTCTCAAAACCAACCAGATTTGCATTAAAACCCTTTGATACCTTTCTACGGAAGGAGGTTGGTATTATTAATTAAGAGATATAAAGCTTATCTAATTCATCCATCGACCCTTAAGGCAGAGGTCAAATGCACGGTTCGACATTACAACGTGGGGAAACTTAAGCTGATGTTAACATTTATATTGTTTTCAATATTAAAATTCCTTGATGTCACAGTTAATACGCATAACAACAATACACCCAAAAAACAGTCATAACAATGCACTGTCCTCATCGTACGCATATTCACTAGAGATAGACTCCCTTGACCGTGAACCTTTTCCCTTTTGTCTCCAATGAAGTTTTTTGCTATTTTCTTTTAAACTGATACTGTTTCTTGATGATGTGGCCAAACATTAGCGGTGGAGAAGGCTCCCTGTCCATTTAGTGCAAAAGACCGAGAACCAACTGGATGTCAACATTCCCATGAAGTTTGTGTCACTCTTTTTCATAATCACATTTAGAGCTTAAATCGGATTAAGGCTGTACAATACTAGCTTACCCCATGTGTGGTCTCCTACCGATTAATCACCATTTTGATTACAGGATAATACCTGTGGGATATTGTTTCATTATTGTATGTTAATGTTATTAATATACCGCTGCCAAGTACCTTTTTAATAAGTTGGGAATGTATGCAACTTTTAGTTCGGATCAGAACAGAATGATTTATGCTGCAACACCGTCTATCCTGTGTGCCGCGTATTTGTTCCACTTCACCCAGCTATTCCCGTTTAACTGAACGGCATCCACTGGACCAATAATAGCCCTATAACGAGGGCCCTATAACAAGAAAGTAGTTTTTCTTCTTCTTCTTTCATCTCCAGTACAATTAGTCAACTGTGCACCAGTTAGCGTATGTATAGCAGCTACCAGCGCTGAATTGTTAAAGCCCTAATGGAGCCGACTCCTGGTATTTTATTTACTGTGGGTGAGCACGCACGCCAAGAGCAATAACTCACACTGTGTTTACTGGGGAGGAAGTGAGTGTATGGAGAGGCAGGGAGGTCTCCTCAAGCCACCGAAGGTGTGAAAGATGAGAACAGATGTTGTGCTGTCTCTCTTCACGGTGAGGTCACTCTGATGACTTTGACCTCATATGCACGAGTCAGCAGGAGTCTCTCGGCCAAACAGGTCATAAATATATGCCTGAGATTTTTTTGGGGGGGAGCGAGAGACAGACATTACCAACATAGCACTGCATGACCTAATCAGCTGGCCAGCACTGGGGCCAGCCTGGTGTTTGTTAGAGGGTGCCCATACTACCATTCATTCACATTCGGAAAAAAATGGGTGTATCAGTTAGTGCGGTAGCACATTTTATGAAACAGTGTACGATATCATACAGTACACACAGGGAGTGTACCGTTTCAGTGTTGGTTCACATGCTAATGTTAAGAAGTAAACAATCTGAATGACAAAGTATTAATATCTAATGAATAAAGTAGTAATATCTAGATTCAGTATTAAACCAGATGAGAATTATCATCTGCAAGAAATTGAACCAAAATAAAAAAAACAATGACTGATGGAGACTTTCCTTTAGGTGGAGTCTTTGTCTCTTAGGTATTAGGGATGTACCAGGACACAGAGCTCGTAAAATTGGATCATTTTGTTCTTGTCCAATCTGGCCCAATCTTCTTGCACCAATCCGATGTCCTTGACCTCATAAAAACACAGTGTAAGCAAAATTACAAATAGGCTAATTGAGCACTCTTGACTTTAATTGCCATAATTAGTGGATGGATCTGACCGTGACCACTTGACGTCTGTGTTAAATTAACCATGTGACAGCTTCTAGGTGCCTCTTGCCACTGCGCACAGCGATACACTGCCCACAACGGGTAAGAATGCACCATTACAATGTGATCACCACTATGTATCACCTAGCCCAACAGGAGTTTGAAGAAGGGGGGGGATCTGTTCTTGAACCTTGTTGTCTTAGGCAGTTGGGGACCACGGGGCTCTGATGACATTCAGAACCAACGCTCTCATGTTCGCCCCCTGTTGTTGATGTTGCACAAAAAAAAAGAAACCTCAGAGTGTATCGGTGATCGTGTCCCCTAACAGGTCAGGCGATTCCAGTTGCGAAGCCGCACGGAGGATTTATTAGATCCAGATGGGCCTCGCTGCCTTACAAGCCTGGCCCAGAGTGCAAACACACTGGGCTGGCTGCTCCCAGGCCTGCTGTAGGGGAACGGAGAGCGGCTGGTCCACCCATTTCCTTTCCTTGCCCTTCCCAGGCATGTCAGAGAGGAGCCAAGCCAAGACAAAAAGAATCAGCCCTGCAGTGGCTTTTGGACGGCCCGGGACTCCACCAGTGTGGTCATTACGGATGGCAAGAGGGAAGGTGTGTGGTGGTGCTGGTAGTGGTGGTGTTGGTGGTGGAGGAGGAGTGATGGAGTTGTTGTTTGGGGGGAGTTGTTGTTTGCCAGACCATGCCAAAATAAAGGCTTTAAAACACCCACAAGAGAACTAAAAGTAAAATAAACAAACAGATTGCTTAAAACCTGGGAATTACTAAAGCCTTACCACCCCACCCCCAAACATCAGCTTTACCAAGACATTTGTAAATGGAGAAGTAGTGAAGACTTTTTTGATTGTCAACAGCGGGCGACACACTAAATTACAGGACTTAGAACTAAGAATAGAATGGATCCAATGGACCCAACTATCCACTACCTACAACGCCAGTCCTAAAACATACACTGTTGTCCTTATAACTCATTCACTTCTATGTGGCCAGCTGGTTTTCATTGGCTATACATACTTCTGGTGGGGGTTCCACATCTCCTAGCTGAAGTAGCCCCTCGTTCTGGTCCAATGTCTCAGACCTGGCCGGCCCACACAGTGTTTTAGAAGAGGCCCTCCTCTTACGTTGGAAACCCAAATGAAATGACACTTATCTGCTCTAGAGTTATATATCCGTATCCATTACCTACCATGTTTTATAATGAAAGAAAAACAATGTTTTGGAGAGTAGACAAGATTGATACTATCCACGCTGCTATAAAGAAGACATCAAGTACTACACATTGTTATTTTTTCTTTATTCATGTGTCGAAGGGAGTTGTGTTTGTTCAGACCAAGGTGTTCAAACTCGATATTTAGTATCTAAGTAGAGATATCCTACAGAGTAACGATGGAAAGTATAGTCCCATCATGATATGATTTGCTTTATGTGTGTCTGTGTATGCATGCGTGTGTGACTTTTGGATTTCCAGGAAATAACTGGATTTCCAATGGCCAATCGAAAGTTATGTTATGCATGTGTCTTTGGATTTGAATGCATGTGTATGTGGCAGTTGAAAAATAACTACAGTGAGCTCCGAGAGATTAAAACCTCACTCCTATTCCCTCTCCGCGGTACGTCTGCATGAATCACAAACAATATTAGGTGTTACCGAAGATGAATTTGAAGCGTGATTCACTTTCTCCGCCCCGGGTATGCGACCATTGCCAAACTTTATTTTGCTCATTAAGGCCCATGCTTATGATCCTTCACAGGGACCAGAAACATTTCAAAGACATTTCCAAACAGGTGGAGGAACATATGAGCATTGGGTGGATTTCCTGAGGAGGAGGAGGAGGAGGAGGAGGAGGAGGAGGAGGAGGAGGGAGGAGGAGGAGGAGGAGGAGGAGGAGGAGGAGGGATAAAATAGTGCAGAAAAATGGAAAAGCAGCACAGTCCCTATTAGAAGGATCTGGTGTTTGTAGTAAAAAAACGGTGGAATAATGTAAACTTGCGCAATTTTTGTTTTGGGTGGCCTTGCATACCCTACTCCCTCCCCCCCGCCACCACCACCTCAACCTTCCCAAGAAAATAAAAACAGCGGCTGTGTAGGGAATGCCCAAATATAATTCATTGCTCTTGCTGGGGTTTTTTCCATGCACCTGACATATGTTGTCATGACATGTACGCGTCTCAGAAGGATCGTGTGAAGAGAAAGAAACACCATCCGGAAAAATGGCTGATTTACTCCCGACACTCTCCGTTAAAAAAATAAGAATGTTTCGATCAACAAATGGAGGAAACAGGTGAGCATGAGGGACAAACCAAACCATCTTTCCCCCCCCGGCTAGCGAAGTCGTTTCTGAAGCAACTTGTTTCCTGGTGTGAAGGACACGGCCATGTCCGCAGAACCGTGATCTACAGCGTAAAGAAGGGTAGCGACGGGACAGATGGTTAACGTGACTGGTGTCCTTGGCGAGTTGCTCCTGCAGCAGTACTTTGGTCCAGAGTGCTGCTCAGTGCTTTCCAGCGAGGCCCCCTTTGAGGTCCATAACGTTCGGATGAGATCAGATGTTCTGGATTTGCGCGGCGAGAAAGAGCACTCTCCAGTGAGCACCGGTGCCATACGACATGCAGGAAGAGCCATGCAACCCCAATAGGCTGTAAAAGCAAGACATTTCAGGGACATTCTTCTCTGATGCTCCCCTCATATGCTGTTGGCAGGGGAATATAAGTGTCAAACCGATAATGAAGTTAAGTCTTAGAGGTGGAACTCTGCAAGTGACATGCATCAACAATGTAGAGCACATCTATTCTCTGTACAAATACAGAAATGGGTTGGGAATGCCAAGTTCTTAGGATAAGGTCTTAACGTAACATTTCAATCAGGAGGGACTTGTCTTAATTAAAATTCGGCATTAACTCCATATTGGCGGGCTGTGCCCATATTATCTAATATGGCACAATATGCCATATTATCTAATATGGCACAGCCGCAAAATAGAAAGTTAACAGCAATGCAAGTGATAGGCAGCAGCTCCTTGAGGGCTGGATACTTGGGCCTACTTGGCTGAATTGGTGAGAGATATCTTGTGAGGAAGTGGCCTATTTCCTATTTATTTGTTATATTTTTTTAAAGATAAAAGGTGATGCATGAGCAGTAAAATAACTCAACCTTTTCATTTGCCCCCTATTCTTTTATTTGAAAGACTTTTCTTCTTCTTCTTCTTCTTCTTCTTCTTCTTCTTCTTCTTCTTCTTCTAAAGAGAATCGTCTTCCTGAGAATTAGCATAAAACAGGAAAAGAAAAAGCACAGTCTTACCTTCCTTGAAGTCCATAAATTATTATCAGGGTAAATAAATGCCTGTTAGCATGCATAAGCAATTCATGCATAAGTAGCTGAATAATTTTAAAAGGTGGTATTTCATTCATTCAAGGTGTTTATTGACCTAATGACTAATGAAATTTACAAGGGAAAGGCGAAAGTAATTCATGCAGATCACATTCAAAATTACTCTAGAACTATTTAATTTGGTTATTCTACCATGGCCAAAAATTCAGCAAAAAATATAAAAAATAAAAGTGTCTCCCTCTCGTCAAAGTTGGCACGAGACTTCCCATCAAAGGAACATGAACGTCTCTTGATGTGGTTGATCATTTCCTACGACCTGGCTCTGCAATGGGGGTGTGGTGGTGTGGTGCAGTGTGTGTGTGGTGTGTGTGTGTATGTGTGTGTGGAAGGAAGGAGGGGAGGGGGGGGGGGAGTCGGA